>BQNB010042556.1:0-46046 GCA_026074375.1 Tanacetum coccineum
TAGATTACTAATCTAATCCTTATACTAACTACGAGCTAAGACTATTACAACTTTGGAAGTGATCGACACTTTTCGTGTTTCCAACACTTGGGTCTTTTATGGTAACCATTTGCAACATTTTATATTTAAGGGCAGTTGGCTTGTTTTAGCTTATAAGCTGTTTGGGCTTATTTAACTGCTTATGTGAAATGCTTTTTGTCAGATCTTATTTTTCCTAGATTAGTTATAGTTTTTTTATACTTTCGGAAATTTTTCCAAAATTTTATAAATTAGTTTAGTATTTTTAGTATTATTTTTAGATTAAAAGTATTTTTAATTCATAATAAATAAAATAAAAGTAAAAAAAATAAAAAAAATTTCTAAAATTATTTTTAGTCATTTAGGATTCATAAAAAAATGAAAAAACATTTTTAGGGTTAAATTTTGATTTATTTGCTTAAATTTCGCGTTTTTAAATTCCCGTTAACGTTTTTGTGCTTTAATCTTAATTGCTTTTGTTTTTAGTTTGCCTTTATTTGTTTTTGCATGTTAGTTCTAGAGATAGAATCCAAAATCAAAAACTTTGAAACTATTCAAATCACGCGATCACGAACTTAACCTCGATTTTTAATTCACACCTCGTCGGGATACGACTCGGGAAGGTTTTGAATTTTACTTTGGATAAAAGTAATCTTCTAGAATCCTCTTGGAATACTTATTACTATACTATTATTGATAATTGGTATCTTACATTATATATAACAGGATAAAACAATGCCACGTCATGCAACATAAATGACACGTCATCATTTAAGGCTTGCCACCTATGCACCTAATAATGCCACATATGCATTTACTAATCCACATAGACATTTATAATGCCACATATGCATTTATTATTCCAACTAGATTCATTCCATATAAATCTAAAAAATAAGCGACTTGCGGGATTCGAACCAGGGTTTAAGCAACCACAACATTTTCATCTACCATTGGACTACAATGATAGTTGTGATAAGTTTCTAAAAAACAAAAATTATGTACAGATTTATTCCTGATTTCATGTTAATATCCCGTGATTCTCTCTTTCAACCAAAATTAACTCCCCTATTTCATCAGCATTGAATAACAAGAGCGTCTCATATTCAAAATCATCATTTACACCGGAAAAAACCCTAAATTTATCAACAAGCAACCAACCTTAATCTTCATAAAACAATAAATCTTTAAACAAACGCAATAAATCGTTTGTAAACACATACGAAGATCCGGTTATCTTATCCACAAATCATACGTATTTTTTTAATTATTTGCTTCTAAGATAATTTTATTTTTATTTTTTGTCATAATAGAATAGAACTAACCATCCATCATCTTATGTATCTTTATTATCAAATTTCTCAGCTTCATTTGATATGGTTTTAGGTACCATGTCGATAAATCAGGTAACATTCAAATCAAATTTAAGAATGAATTTGAATCCTTAATTTGCTATGATTTTATGTACCATGGTAAGTAGATTTTTCCTCTATCTCTCAAAGTAAATTATATTGCATGATAATTTTGTAAATATGTGCGTATTATGTTGTATCCTGGTATTGATATTTAAAATGGTGATGTTTTTGATATATGCAGGCCGGTTATTCTTCACCTACACAAACAGATATTCGTCGAGACCTTAAACTTACAGTCTCTGAGGTTAAATTGTTCATCAGTTTATTTGAAAATGGCTATTTGTTTCTTCATTTTTGGGTTTTTTTCGTTGTTGTGAATTTGGGACTGATTTGATGTGTTTGAGTTTCAGGTTTCGATGTTTGGTTCTTTATCGAATGTAGGTGCGATGCTTGGTACCACAACCAGTGACAAATTGCATAGTATATTGGCTGAAAAGGGGTATGATTATAAACTCATATTTTGCCACGTAGATGCCAAAAATACGTTTCTGTTGTTTGACATTATCTACATATTTGCGATCATTCGAAATAAATAAGCTACTAGAGACTGATAACTCACTGTTTATACTCTTATGTGAATCATTACGATCAGAATGACCGAGAACTCAGAAGGGAGAAGAGTAGGTAGTATATTAGATAAGATGTTATTAGGTCGACATCGTTGATAAGGATGAGCGAGAACTTGAAAGGGAGATGAGAAAGCAATGAATCCCTCAATACTGACAATGTGAACAGATACTAAAATTCTTTCATGTCGTTTTGCATATCAGGGTATACGATACTGGCCCTTTGTAAGAGACAAGCCTAAGAATTTGGTTTGGGCATTGGTGGTTTTGTTGGTTATTTTCAGCGGATATATCACTGAAGGGATTAACAATGCCAGTGTTTCCACAAGACCAGATGTGGTAAATATTGCATCAATATTGACATTTAACTCTATCATTGGAAAAGTTGCTAAAATTGCTTTACAGGCTGCAATTGACGATGTGAATGTTCATCCAACCATCCTTAGTGGAACCAAGCTAAAAATCACTTTTCACGATTCTAATTACAGTGCATTTATGAGCATAATGGAGGGTAAGAGTTTCTAACATTTGCTTGGTTTTTATGTGATACTTTTTCATTATAATTATTCAAATAAGGTATTACATTTTAATATTCTGATTACAACAGCTTTACAAGTCATGGAGACAGACAGTGTGGCTTTAATAGGCCCCCAAAGTTCAGTCTTAGCTCACGTGATTTCCCATGTAGCAAACGAGCTTCAAGTTCCTTTATTGTCGTTCATAGCCACTGATCCTACATTATCTGCACTCCAATATTCATTCTTCATTCGAACAACTCACAGTGATCTTTACCAAATAGCGGCGATATCAGACATAGTTAGATACTATGAATGGAGACAAGTAATAGCGCAATTTACATAGACAATGATCATGGAAGGAACGGAATAATATCATTAGGAGATCAATTAGCAACAAGAGGATGCAAGATATCCTAAAAAGCACCTATTAAACCAATGGCAATGAAAACGGACATAAGTGATGTTTTGGCTCAGGTTGCTTTGATGGAATCAAGAGTACTATAATATCTGGTGATGCAACAACTTAGATTATTGTTTCACAAATAAACCTCACAGTTTAGGAACGATGGTGACACTGGTGTTGCACCTGATGATGAGGAGGTATTTGAGGCTGAGAAGATTATAGGTATCTGCTATGGTGATCCAAAAAAGATTAAAAAGCGTGAGTTATATCTAAAGGTAATTCTACTGTGATACAAAATGTTAGGCCACCTTAAGTAATCTGCTTTAGAAAGTTCTTGCATGTTATTTGGAAAATGCTCAGTATACGCGTCTTACTATTTTTCATATAAGAGGAAGGATGAATTACTATTATGGGTTAAGGTAGAATTTGGGTTTTTAGTAAGTTATCTTGACATGGATTGTTATGTTCAGTATGCTCAAATATTTAGATTTTATACACAACCATGGGTTTTCAGTAAGTTATCTTGACATGGATCGTTATGTTCAGTATGCTGGAATATTTAGATTTTATACCATGGGTAGTTTTCGATTTACTTGAGTACTTTTTGTTACACAAATTGACCCATTCCTAAGTAAATGGGTCAAAATAGCAACCTCTATTACCATGTTGGCTACATTGGTGTTCTAATTTGTTCAAAAAATAATATCTCAAGGACAAAGAGAGCGCAACGTCTGGATCGAGCAATTTCAGGTGAGGCTTTGCCTATTGAACAATTGGAGACTTATTGCTCCGAAAATGGAATGATTCTTGCAAATTGGTCTGCTATTGACATGGAACAAGATATTCGCTTAACACCTGTTTCCAAGATTTACTCTCTTTTTATATGTGCGTGCATGAATGGGTTCTTCTATTTGCACATGTTAATATGGGATTATTAACAAATGTTTTAACTTTTATAGAAGAATTTTAGATCGTATGTGATATAGCTTAAAGATTCTTAGTTAATTGCTATAGATGTATTTTTTGTAACATCCCGCTATTAAATTCATATATTCAGTTTGCAGATGTAAAAAGGGTGATTATGGCAGTCAACGCCAAATGCTTGCACTGACTAACTATATATCTGGTGGCGGTTGCCAGAAAGTAAGCCGGTGGCAGTTTGGAAGAACACCAAGTAATTGATCAGGTGAGTTGAGTGGTGACATGTCCAAAATATACAAAGACCCGTTTCGACCCGTTTGATGCATAACTTAGAAAAGTCAGCTGACCCGTTGCCACCCATGCTACTTTTGTATCTCCCAATTCAACCCTCGGAGATCAAGAAATCGACCAATAACGACACACTTCTGCTTAACTGGGTCACATTAACCAGGTCCAGTGTTGGTGTGTTTGGTTTTGACAGTTCTTGAAAGTTTTCGTTTCTTCCTATCTCAATAGATAATTGTACATACAACAACAGTTGCAGTATCAAACTTCATAATATGAAGACATGGCAAGCCACTTATGTAGTTATGAAGTGTTTTACTTCTTTTTACTCCTTATTGTATAAAACTGAGTTTGTGTAGTACAAACACATAAGCCTGACCAACTATAACCAAAGAAACCCAATAATCAACTAAGCATGGATCCATGTTGTCATAAAGTCGCCAGCCATGCTTTTATATGTAGGCAGACTTGCTAATAGTTTGACCATTTTCTTACGACATTGACATCGTACTCTTTATTATTCTATAACATTAGAGGTAATTAACTACAAATTAAGTAATATAAAATGTCTTATGAATTACCACGTCGACACATGTAAAAATAAACTTGCTAAGGATACTTCTGATTCTGACAACAAGCTCAGATACTAATAAATGACAGCAAATGTTACTATTAATTTAGTGATGTTTCTTACGTGATTTTATCATGGCATTAACCTCCATCACAGGTTTGGAGAACAAATTCTTTATGTTGGCTTCCCGGTGTTTGCACCCGCTAAAGAACAAATACTTCCTGCAGAAAGAGCTGTACAAGCTCCATTTTCTGTTGATCCTATTGTAGCAGTTGTGATCTTCAAGGGATTGACAGTTGGGGTTTTAGTTCAACGTTGCTTTCAGGTAATCACAACTATTATTTTAGATTGGAATTGATGGATCACAACCCTTTAATAAGTTAAAACTGATATGTAGTAGATGTGGAATATATTTAGAATCAGATAGCTATACCTAGACGATGGGATTTGATTATCAGTGCTTTAGAAAGGAACACATATACAGTCGGTTTCTAAATGCAATGCCAAACGCCTCTAAGATGTGAGGTCGGTTTCCTTTATCTTGGGAAGATTACATATTATAATTGTGAAGTTTGAATTAGGCCAAAATTTAAAGAGAAGTTGTGATTCTTGACTGTGTAATTTGTCGTTGTTTAAGTTTAATTGTTGTTAAGGAGCGCTAGAGCTTGATTGGTATTGGTTGGTTCCTGATTCTTTAAGTTATTACATAAAGCCACATTAAAGTTTGCTGGTATGTTTTTTTCAACACAACTAACAAGCACTTTTAATCTCTGGTAATAAGTGTGACACGCAAATCCAAACACTATCTACTGAATTTTGTTAATAAATGAAGGAAAAAACAATTTTTTACTGTATATTTGCAGCTAGGATAATCGTGAGGGCTTGTGAAAGGAGGACTGATCTTTTAACATAGTTTGTACCGTCTATTGAATCCTCTATCTTTTAACATATAATTCGAGCACACATTATAGGGAAGAGAAGTAAAACATAGTTTTTCCTGTCTGTTGTGTCTATCGTGTTATTTTATATGGCATGCAACTGATGTGTGCTCGAATTATATGTCCAATTCTTAATATAAACATAATTTATTTATGATACTTTCACTTTCTAGGCAATACCCCTAAAAAGAACCTTACAATATGGGTTTATTATGGAAAGTATGTTTTTTCTTTTTCTTATTTCGTGTTTAACTTTCAATTGCATATTTCGAACATTGATAATAGGTAAATTTGGTTTTACTTCTCTTCACAGAGTGTTTTCATCAATCGAGCTTTCATAAAGGCATTTGGTCTCACTTTGATTGAGGTATTTTTTGATACTTTTAGCATTTGAGTTATTAAGATATTATACTAATAGCAGATGTGTACAAACAATTTCAATGAACAGGTTGCAGCTTCTGGGCTACCGAAGGTTGCACAAAGAATAGAGGTCCTGTAGATATACACTATGTAATGTCGTGAGTATGCTTAAGGAGTTGTCATTGCTAAAATAGAATGGTAAGCCAAGAGCTCTATTTGCAGCAACAAGAAATATGGAAAAGCTATTTAAGAAAGCAAATTTTGGTCGCATGAAGGTTGTTTATAAGGTAGTTGTCTCGGTTTTTCTAGATCGTCATTGGGTAGTTCAATCTTGGATTCTTCATTAGAAAGTTGGACCAAGACCTGTTTGAAGTGGATCAGGTATTGCATCTAGATCATCTCTTTACACTTGATATTACATGGATACTGATTTGTGAAAACCATAAGTACCTTCATATATAGTTATTTAGTTCTGGTTGTTCTTTACTTGGCATTTTTCTATAGCAGATGAGGTATACTTTGTAATTGCGGATACTTTATTAAGTTTTATTTCCTCTTATCGGATTACCATTCATGTATTTTTTGTTCGTTATCACTCTATTATAATTTAACATTGTTCGTACTTCATTAACTGTTACTTAATTTTTTCCAAGGATATTCAAAAGGCGCGCCCGCCCATCGGGCGGGCTTTGCAACTATTATATATATATATATATATATATATATATATATATATACACACACACACAAATTAGATATAAATAGTAATATATAATATGATAATAATATATAAATCATATAAAAGTTTATCTTATAATTAAAATTAAAAGAAATAAGCGCATGTAATTCGAGAGTTATTTGGATCTATCCAAAAACAAGAACTGAATTCTAAATTCGGATTATCTGGAATGTTGAACGTTGTTGCAGCATAAGGCAATAGCGCTTTTGTTATCACAGTACATTGGAATTTTGGTTGAAACCAAAGCCATAGTCGGTAAGCTGTGATCTCATCCAAAGGATTTGAGCACAACAGCCGGACAAAGCAATATATTCAGCTTCCGTACTGGATATCACAGCGCTTTTCTGCCTTTTTGATGACCAACTGATAAGTCTATCTCCCAAAAATTTCATACTACCAGATGTGCTACGGCGTGTATCTTGACAACCAGCATGATCCGCATCTGCAAATGCTATTAGAGCAATCGAAGAATCCTTCGGATACCATAGTCCCCGATTAACGGTTCCTCTTGGATACCGAAAGATCCTTTTTACTGCATGTAAGTGCTTTTTGGTAGGCCGAGCCTGATACCGGGCACACATGCATATAGCAAATTATAGGTCAGGTCTACTGGCTGTGAGATAAAGGAGGGTGCCTATCATACCACGATAGTGTGACGGATCAACGGCTTTCCCTTCTTTATCCTCATCTAGTTTGGATTTCTCCACCATGGGAGTATCCACTGGGTCACAAGAGTCAAAATCGTATTTCTTTAAGGATTCAAGGGCATATTTTGACTGGTTAATAAAGATGCCTCTGGGACTTTGAGAAATCTGTAGTCCTAAGAAAAATGAGATTTTGCCCATCATTGACATCTTAAATTTTGAACACATGATTTTAGAAAATAGGTCACAAAGTTCAGGTGTAGATGCAGCAAAGATGATATCATCGACATATATTTATACCAGAAGTAGTTCCTTGCCGTCTCTGCGTATGAACAATGTGGGATCCACTGAACCTTTGGAGAAGTCTTAGGATATCAGGAACGAAGACAACATGTCATACCACGCGCGTGGAGCTTGTTTCAACCCATAAAGAGCTTTCTTAAGCTTGTATACGTGATTTGGTTTATCTTTATCCACAAACCCATCCGGCTGGCTAACATAAACTTCTTCCCGCAGATTACCATTCAGAAACGCAGTCTTCACATCCATTTGGTAGACGACCATGTTCATATGAGCAGCAAACGCGAGAAAAATCCTTATAGCCTCTAATCTTGCAACCAGAGCAAAAGACTCTTCAAAATCGATTCCCTCCTCTTGACGGTAACCACGAGCCACTAATCGAGCTTTGTTCTTTAGTATACCTCCCAGTTCGTCTAGTTTCACTTTGTATATCCACTTCAAAGTAATAACCATAACTTTATCTGGTCGGGGTACGAGCTCCCATACTTCAAGACGTTCGAACTCATTGAGTTCTTCTTGCATTGCTTCGATCCAACAAGATTGAGTTAAAGCATCTTTATACGTCTTGGGTTCAACATCAGTGAGGAAAGCATCGTAGTAACAGAAAAGAGGTTGCTGATGTAATTGCAGCCTTGTGGAAACTGGTCTAGCGAGTTCACCGATTATATTTTCAAGTGGATGATCCTTAGTCCATTTGTTATTATGTTCAGAAATTTGGTGATCGGGAGGCACATTTGTATGAATAGAATCCGACGATGAAGATTGATCAGAAGGAACTTCTAGAATTGGAATACCAAAGTACGGATCATTACCCATATGTGCAACTTCAATATCATGATTGTCTTCTTCAACATCGTTAGGAATGACGGGAGGTTGGGTATCGGGTGTTGTTTGAGAGTTACTTGGTGATGGTGCATCTTGGTCAACTGTAGTTGAGGAAGGTGAACCGGTTGATACAGCGGGTACTGGAGCTGCTACTTCATCAATTGGAGCAACGACTTCAGGGGCTGGGTGATCAACACTAGGTGGGGGATTGAGTAATTCATCGAACAACGGTTGAAACAACATATCCCAGTCAGTTCTCGAAGGTGGTACAAACGGTGTTGAAGGAGGAGGGTTTGGCACGAGTCCTGAACTGATTGTTGCAGGAGTCATTTCATGAAGTGCGGGTCCTGAACTGCTATGTTCAGAAGCCATCGCAGTCAGCTCATCAAAATCTACATGAATTGTCTCAATGATTCGTCTGGTACGTCATAAATATCCGTTGTAAATTCTAATGCTCTTGTGGTTTCATAACCAATGAAAATACCAATATCAGCCTTTGGTTGTAACTTGCCCAAATTCTCTAATCTCCTTGATTTCCTTGAAATTGATATAACATTTGTCCCATAATTGCATCACAATGAAAAGCTTGAAAACAACCCATTTAATTCATCTGAGAAAAACATGCTTAAAAAGTGTCAACATAAAGTTGGTGAGTTCATAGATTTATTTAAGTATAAATGATGAACCAAAGTTCTGTAAAGTGTGTATCAAACCATGATTACCATTACTCTAAGTTCATGAAACTGTGACGTAGACTTATATCTATGCCACTTTATTCAAGGCACAGTAAGAGTGTACCCATCGTAGGTGTTCCCTCCAAGAACACCCGGGCATTAATGAAAATAATATGTACCCATCATAGGTGTCCCCTCCAAGAACCCCCGGGCATTTATGAAAATGTTCATGTATATGTAATTATTGGCCCTAAAGACTGAACCAATCGTGTTCCGACATGTTATAACGTTCATTTGCCCAGTGATAGCTAATCACCCGAACGGGGATTGTCAATCCCGAATAGATCTATTTCATAACATTCGCGCTCACCCTCCAAGTGATTTACAGTTCATGCAACCTAAGCTAATCCGTAATCATAAAAGTATAGTATGTGTTTACGTTCAAAAGTTTAACCAAGTATTGTATCTCCTCGCGAGATATATAAATGAGTATGTAAACCAAACAGGTAATCAACCATGCAAATGAGTTTGTAAGCATTCATATAAAACACGTATGAAAATCGACCCATAGTATTTAGTTGCAATCAGAAAGAGGAACTTGCAACAAGCATGTTTCTCACCCCAAAATTATATGTAAAAAACAGTAAACGTGGGGCTATAAACTCCCCCCCCCACCTTGATGGTTGCAGAAGATTGACAGATAGGCATCTAAATATGGCACACCGCGAAGGAATATAACGAATCGTCTTGACGAGATGTTTCCGTTTATTTACGGTTAAATCCCACTAGCTTAGGATAATGAATTTAGTTTCCCAGTGGATGATTACATCAACGCGACCCGTTGATAAAAGATTTAGGTTCCGAGTGGCAGTTTGGTTTGGTGGTTGGTTCGGTAAAATAATTCAAAAGTATATAATTCATATGGTGAATTATATATTAAGCATGTAATATATTCCATATATATTACCATGAAAGACGGACAATTATATAATAGTGACCAGAAATCAAAAGATTAATTTGAAGTATACTATACCGTGCAAGTATTACATAATAAGTGTAAGTAAATAATTAAACCAAATGGTTTGACACGTTTTCGGAAATCACCAATATTAATAAATAAAAGTTCTTGCGTAAACGAAATCGTACGTTTTAAAGTTACCAATTGAGTAAACGGTGTTTCTAAAGTTCGTACCAAAGTTATGACTTTATTTTCTAGCCGGGATTTATAAAATAACATTTTATAAATTAGTATTTTGTTTGTTGTCGAGCTATTATAAAATTATAATTTAAAACATCTTTAAATTATAACTTAGTCCATTTGTCGTCCTTCAAAGACGATAAGAGTTGTATCTAAAAATAATAAGTATATACATTTTTAGAAATTTCGCCATGACCTTTTCATTTATGTCACATTTCCTGTTTTTACAAAAATCAACGTTTTCCACTTTTCAATCAACCAATCTAGGTTGCAAAATATATTCGTGTTTCAATATTTATCTAGACGATATTTAAATACTAAATGAAATAAATAGAGTAACACACTTTTAACGATGAAAGAAACACGCCACTATGTGGCTTCAAAAACCAAAACAAAAAACCCTTGTGTGGGGTTTTACCACAAACAAAGCACCATTCGGTGTTGCTGGCCACAACAAAGCACCCGCTGTGGTGCTGGCCCGCGAACCCAATCGCCCTGCTGTCCCAAACACCCATGTTTGCGTTTCCTGCCAAACCAAACACACCCCTTGGGTGTTATTCAGCAAACCAAACACCCCCTAAGCTGCTGCTAACCCAAACGCACCATTATTGGTTTTTCTGCACAACCAATCGCCCCTTTTACGGATTTTCTGCATATACCCAAACAAACTTATAGTTTTCGTTCTACCAAAACAAGCCTATATCAGTTCTTTTTTTTATTAAACAGGCACAAAACGCACCTCATGTGCGTTTTAAGTAAAACAAACGCACCCTGATCTGCTGTTGTTATACAAACCAATCGCACCTTTGCTGTGAAAACGAAACCAAACGCACCTTAATCGTTTATAACCAAACCAAACGATCCTAACTCTGTCCAAAATTAAACGCACCCACTGTTGGTGTTGTTTACTAACCAGACGCACCCTTGAGGTGCCGAGACGAACCAAACCAACGCACCCTCGAGGTGCGAGTCACCAATCGCACCCGCAGGTGTCGGCCAACGACCCAGACGCACCTTTGCGTGTGGGAGACAAATTACGCACCCTTAGTAGCGCTAAATCCAGCTTTAAACGCACCCTCGTGGTGCTTATTAAAGGGTCGAATGGCACCCTTAAGGTGCTGAACCAGCGCAACAAACACCCTTGTGGTGTGGTGGCTGTCCTAGAAACAAACACCTGGTTAGGCTCAATGGTGATGGCAGCGAGGTGGTTGCCACGAAGATGGTGTCGGGGTCGCGGTGGTGGTGCGTGGGTGTGGGGGCAGCGAGTGGTATAGTGGATCGGGTAGATCCGGGCTTGATCTATCTCTTTTGTATCATTTTTGTGGTTCGCCGGAAAACTCGCCGGAAAAGTTTTCCGGCGGTGGTTGGCCGGAAAAGGTGGCGGTGGCCGAAATCCGGCGGTGGCCGGCGGTGAGGGCTGCGGATAAAATCATATAGAGAGAGAGGTGTGTGTTATGTGTGTGTGTTTAATTTTTGATAAAATGAAATTTTTCATAAAACTTTTTATATATATTTAAAGTTTTAAGATAAGTGACAAGTATTAGAAGTTGAGGGTGAATATTACAAATATTTCACAGGGACCAAAAGTGTAATTGTTGAAAAACTTTTATGAATGTTGGTTCGGGACTCGTTTGAACGACTTAACGGATGATTCATAATACGAAACTTGCGCCATTGTTTTCCAAATCATTATTCCGATAAAAATGAGTATTTACTTGCTAGTATTTCATAAATATTTTTATAACATTTATAAAAATATTTATTATTTATTTTGTGAACCGGTTACGCCTTGTCTGAAATAGAAAAAAAAATGGATTTCAACCTCGAATATTCGACGTTCTCAACAAAACGCTTTTAATTAAATTGCTAACTATTTTTATTAATATTTCTTATTTAATAAAATACTTAGCAATTTAATTAAAAGCGGTTGTTGAGAACGCGAATATTCGAGTTGAAATCCATTTTTTTTCTCTTCTATTTCAGACAAGGCGTAACCGGTTCACAAAATAAATAATAAATATTTTTATAAATGTTATAAAAAATATTCTATGAGAATCTAGGGCATAATAAAATACTCATTTTTATCGGAATAATGATTTGGAAAACAATGGCGCAAGTTTCGTATTATGAATCATCCGTTAAGTCGTTCAAACGAGTCCCGAACCAACATTCATAAAAGTTTTCCAACAATTACACTTTTGGTCCTGTGAAATATTTGTAATATTCACCTCAACTTCTTAATACTTGTCCCTTATCTTAAAACTTTTATTTATATATAAAAAAAATTTTTATAAAAATTTCATTTTAATCTAAAATTAACACATCTACTTAACACACACCTCTCTCTCTATATGGATTTTACGGCCGCCCTCCACCGCGGCCCCCGCAGGATTTCGGCCACGCCACCTTTTCGGCCAACCACCGCTGGAAAACTTTTACGGCGACGTTTTTTAGGCGAACCACAAAATGATACAAAGAGATAGGATCAGCCCGGATCTACCGATCCCACTTTACCACTCGTCGCCACCACACCCTCGCAACACCACCGCGACCATGACAACATCTTCGTGGGCAACCAACTCGCGGGGGGGGGCGTGGGTTGCCACCCATTGAGTCCCACCAAGGGTGTTTGTTTCGTTGGACAGCCACCACACCACAAGGGTGTTTGTTGCGCTGGTTCAGCACCTTAAGGGTGCATTCGACCCTTAATAAGCACCACGAGGGTGCGTTTGAAGCTGGGTTTTAGCGCTACAAGGGTGCGTTTATTTGTCTCCACCGCAAGGGATGTGGTCTGGGTCGTTCGGCCTCTCGACCACCAGCGGGTGCGTTGGTTGACTCGCACCTCGGGGTATCTGTTGCGTTGGTTTGGTTCGCTCGGCACCTCAAGGGCTGCGTCATTGGTTAGTATAACAAACACCAACAGTGGGTGCGTTTAATTTTGGACAGAGTTAGGATCGTTTGGTTTGGTTATAAACGATTAAGGTGCGTTTGGTTTCGTTTTCACAGCAAAGGTGCGATTGGTTTGTATAACAACAGCAGATCAGGGTGCGTTTGTTTTACTTAAAACGCACATGAGGTGCGTTTGGGCTGTTTATAAAAAAAAGAACTGATTAGGGCTTGTTTGGTTGAACAGAAAACTATAAGGTTGTGTTTGGGTATGCAGAAAATCCGTAAAAGGGGCGTTTGGTTGTGCAGAAAAACCAATAATGGTGCGTTTGGGTTAGCAGCAGCTTAGGGGGTGTTTGGTTTGCTGAATAACACCCAAGGGGTGTGTTTGGTTTGGCAGGAAACGCAAACATGGGTGTTTGGGACAGCAGGGGCATTTGGTTCGCGGGGCAGCTCCTCGCGGGTGCGTTTGGTTTTGGCAGACAGCTACACCGATGGGTGCGTTGGTTTGTGAGTAAACGCAACACAAGGGTGTTTGGTTGTGGTTTGAAAGCCTACTCATTAGGGGCGTGTTTCGTTTCATCGTTTAAAAGTGTGTTTGACTCTATTATTTCATTTTAGTATTTAAATATGTCTAGATAAATATTGGAAACCGAATATATTTTGGCACCTTGATTGGTTGATTGAATAAGTGGGAAAAACGTTGATGTTTGTTAAAACAGGAAATGTGACATAAATGAAAAAGGTCATGGCGAAATTTCTAAAAATGTACCATACTTATTATTTTTTAGGATCAAACTCTATGTCTTTGAAGGACGACATGGATAGTTATTATTTAAAGATGTGTAAATATAATTTTATAATAGCTCGAAACAAACAAAAATACTATTTCTTAAAATGTTATTTTATAATTCGGCTAGAAAATAAAAGTCATAACTTTAGTACGAACTTAGAAACTACGTTTTACTCAAATGGTAACTTTAACACGTAACCCACGCATTTCGTTTACAGCAAGAATTTTATTTCTTAATATTGGTGGTGATTTACGTAACGTGTCAAAAACCATTTGGTTTAATTGTTTACTTACACTTATTATGTAATACTTGCATGGTATAGTATACTTCAAATTAATCTTTTGATTTCTGGTCACTATTATATAATTGTCCGTCTTTCATGGTAATATATATAAAATATATTACATACTTTGTTATATAATTCACCATATGAATTATATACTTTTGAATTATTTTACCGAACCAACCACCAAACCAAACTGCCACTCGGAACCTAAATCTTTGCAACGGGTGCGTTGATGTAATCATCACTGGGAAATCTAAATTCTTTATCCTAGCTAGTGGGATTTATTTAACCGTTAAGATAAACGAAAACTTCTCAGTCAAGCCGTTTCGTTTTTCGTCGCGTTGTGCATATTAGATGCCTATCTGTCAATCGTTCTTCAATATCAAGGTGAGTTTATAGCCCCACGTTTTACCTGTTTTACATATATTTTGGGGTGAGAACATGCTTGTTGCAAATTTGTTTGCAAACTAAATTATCCATGGGTTCGAAGTTCATTACGTGTATATATGATCGCTTAACAACTCATTTGCAGGTTGAGTACCTGTTTGGTTTAATTACTCCTTTATAAATCTGCTGAGAGAACAATACTCTGGTTAAATTTTTGAATGTAAATCACATACTTATTTTATGATTAGGGATTGTTAGGTTGCAATGGAACTGTTTAATCACTTGGAGGAGTGAGCGCGAATGTATGAAATAGATCTTTTCGGGAATTGTTAATCCCGTTCGGGTGACTAGCTATCGCCGGTAACGAACGTTATAACATGTCGGAACACGATTGGCTGGACCTACAGGGCCAACGACACATACACAAGGATTTTCATTACTGCCCGGGTGTTCTTGGTGGGGACACCTGTGATGGGTTTCAAAGGGTTTTTCATATATTTTTTTTTTTTTAATAAAAAATACCGGGATATTCTTGGAGGGGTCACCTACGATGGTACAATTTTACTGGCGTGAATAAAGTGGCATACATACAGTCTACGTCACAGTTTCATGAACTTAGGAGTAATGGTACTTGGTTTTATTACACACTTGAAACATTTGGTGACATTTAAACATGGTTCGCATTCTTTAATAAATACTTGGGATAAGATTGTTACTTTTGGTGACATTAAATTGGTCATGATTCTGTATAAATTCTTTGGATAAGATTGGTACTTTTTGGTGACATAAAAGGTGTCAGTGCATTATTTATAATCTTTGGATTTTTCATGGGTGCTGTGATGAAATCTGTGGACACATATACATTCATTGAAACTTACATTCAATTTAAAACTTATCTATGAATACACTTTAATGTTGACACTTTTAAGCATGTTTTTCTCAGGTGAATTAGATGCTTGGATTATTTGATGTGCATTGGAGTCTTTACATTCAAGTTTTTCTTGGTGATGCAGTTATGGAACAACTATTATTTTGATTTCAGAAAATCAACGAGATTGTTTTACAAACGACACATTTAGAGGTCGTTCTCTTGTATCTAGCGCTGTGTATTAATGATAGTAGACCCAAGTGGTATTCGCTGCGTTGTTTGATTTTTGGGGGTGTTAAGATTGGTATCAGAGCACGGCCTATAAAGAAACTAGGTTGCATTATTTTACCCTAGACTATAGTGTTTTCAAAACATTGCATCACATCAAACATTTTCAAAGTGCATACACGCTACTTGCTTATGTGCTTACATTACGTGCTGCATTAAGTGCCTACGTGACATACATATATGTAATATATATGATTACATCTTTTGCGTATATCGCACGTTTATTTATATAAGAGTTATTTATATAAATACCAGAGCATTTCTTAAAGACATTGTGAGTTGCGTTCGGCACGTGACCAATGGTCATCAATTTATACATCAGTCATTGTGAGTTATACGATGGTATCATTTTACTTCTTAGACATTGTGAGGTGCCACAATGGTTCTATTTCGTCTAGGCATTGTAGTTAAACAATGGGTCTCTAAGGACATTATTTTTCTTCTAACTTTATTTTTTAAACTATATGGTATTACACGTGACCTGTTATAATTTTTGTTTACATGGGAATTATGTATGAATCAAGTTTTACAAGTCTTGTCATGGGGGGGGACTTGAAATATGAGGATGATATTGATAATTGCTATGTAACAAAGCCCGTCACAGTTTTGTTTACATGAGATTATGTATAAATTTAAGTATTACAAGTCGTGTCTGGGAGGGACTTGTAATTAGGAAGAGGAATTATATGGATAATTATTATGTTAACTGGTTCCCACATTCTGCGACTTTTTAACCTTAGTTACTTAACGAGTATTCCTTAACGATCTCTGAAAATTATGTGATTTCCCTGATAGTTTTACCTACCGTCCCTGAAGACGGAGTTTGGTAGAACACTGACCCTATCAATTTGAGCACATGCTTCGTCATGTATCCCATCACCTTGAAGTTATGTTTAGGGTACGCGTATTGCTATCGGGAATTATTAAGTAGTTAGATTTATCATCTGTTTATTTGTAAAGGATGGGGACGTCCTCTTCAGGTTAATAAATTAGATTTTAATATTCCCCGAACCATAAGTTTTATAAATCTTAGCATTTCATTAAATTGGGACGCTTCTTTATGCACAAAAAGATGATATTATAAATAGTGGGCTTAATGGTAATCCAATGTTGCGACGATGTAAGAACATGAACTCGATAATCACCGGAAATTCGTTTTATAAAAGTCTAGAAACACATCGTGTCTTATACTCAGCAGAATCTTAGGCCTCACTTGAGCTACCTTTGTCCCATCTTAAGTTTTTCTTTTCCCGATTGCTAATCCTCTCGATACAATGTTCGTGGAACTAAAAGACTTGTTACACACTTGAGTTAATGGAGTTGATTCGTCCTTAAACTAACGACTGAGTACCATAATCCGCCGTCTATCGCATAAGCTCTCTCGCGAGCTCCTCTCATTTATTGAACTTTATTCTTAGGTGGATCCTGTTTTCGGAGGGTTCCTCAAACTCTGCATCCATCACCATTTGGGTCAGTTATTGTCGTTTATGTTGCTATCGTTGGGATCTGGAGTTGGTCCCAGATTGTACAAACTTTATCAACTAAGTGATGAAACCACTTAAACAAGATAAGCATATGTCGATATAGTATTCAGTTGAATTACTCATTGCAGGGACAAAGTACACCAATTTAAGTCATGATACTAATTAGTACTGCAAATATGTTGAGTTTAATTAACATCATTACGCACGTTGATGTGATTATCGACCCTTTAAGAAAGTTGAACGAGACTCCGTCCTCGGGGAACATTTAGAAACTTTTACAAAACATACTTCAACGCGACATCACCTTTTCTGTGAAGGTTTTCACTATAAGAGACTTTCCTATAAGCGGTTTTATACCAGTCTTAGATTGTAATTGATATATTTTTGATATACCCCATCTTTGACGGATTATTAAATATCATGGACAAACCTAACCAAAATTTTTGGTAGATTGAGAAGTGTAGAAACACCGAATTTTGCTGAATAAAGTTATCAGCGTCTTGTTTAGAACGAGTTATTAAGCCTTAAGTCTTTCCTTGGTCACACGATCGGATAAAACAAATTTAATCTCGGGACGAGATTTCTTTAAGGGGTAGGTACTGTAACATCCGAGAATTTTTAAATTTTTAAAGGACTATTTTAATCTTTGACTTTTCGAGTCTGACTTGACCTTTTTGACTTTTGGTCGTTCATTGTCACATAAAAGCCATTACCGCGTGACCGGTAAAATTTTCGGAACATATTTTAAATAATAAATCATATTTATTATTACATCTCTCAAGGGAAAGCTATTTTTAACTTATTCGATTCGAAAACGAAAAAGGATATATATTAATTCATGGTTGATTTATCAAAAACGAACCACTAAAGCACGTTTTCATTATTCGGACTCTAAAGCAATTTGATGTAAAACGACATTCCTGACAACTTTTTAGTTTTGACCGAGACCCGAAAACAGCCAGAAGGTGACTGAAAATACCCTCGCAAGATTTTAGAAACACAAAAATAATTAAATTATATTTAATTATTACGTTTTATTAAATAAAAATATTTAATAAAATACTTAGCAATTTAATTAAAAGCGGTTGTTGAGAACGCGAATATTCGAGTTGAAATCCATTTTTTTTTCTATTTCAGACAAGCGTAAGGTTACAAATAAAATATAACAAAATAATTTTTAAAAAATGTTATAAAAATATTTATGAAATACTAGCAAGTAAATACTCATTTTTATCGGAATAATGATTTGGAAAACAATGGCGCAAGTTTCGTATTATGAATCATCCGTTAAGTCGTTCAAACGAGTCCCGAACCAACATTCATAAAAGTTTTCCAACAATTACACTTTTGGTCCCTGTGAAATATTTGTAATATTCACCCTCAACTTTAGGTACTTGTCATTATCTTAAACTTATATTATATTTATAATAGTATTTATTAAAAATTTCATTTATCAAAAATTAACACACACACTTAACAACACCTCTCTCTCTGATATGGATTCCGGCAGCCCCTCACCGGCCGGCCATCGCCGGATTGCGCCCTCGCCCCCTTTTCCGGCCACCACGCCGGAAAACTTTTCCGGCGTGTTCCGGGAACACAAAAATGTTACAAAAGAGATAGATTAAAGCCCGATCTACAGGCGATCCACTCTACCACTCGCTGCCCCCACCACCCACGCAACACCACCGGACCCGACACCCATTCTGCGTGCAGAATCCGTAAAATGGTATGGTAGCAGCAGCTTAGGGGGTGTTTGGGTTTGTGAATATAACCCAAGGGGCTCTTGTATCTTTTTGTGTTTTGGTTTGGCAGGAAACGCAAACATGGGTGTTTGGGACAGCAGGGGCGTTTGGTTCGCGGGTCAGCACCACAGCGGGTGCGTTTGGTTTTGGCAGCAGCACCGAATGGGTGCGTTTGGTTTGTGGTAAACGCCAACACAAGGGTGTTTGGTTGTGGTTTTGAAAGCCACAGAGAATCGATGTTTTTTAGTAGTGTAATTGCATGTTTGCTAATTTGTGTTTCGTTCATCGTTTAAAAGTGTGTTTGACTCTATTTATTTCATTTAGTATTTAAATATCGTCTAGATAAATATTGAAACACGAATATATTTTGCAACCTAGATTGGTTGATTGAAAAGTGGAAAACGTTGAGTTTTGTAAAAACAGGAAAATTTGACTAAATGTAATAAGGTCATGGCGAAATTTAAAACTGTAATATACTTATTATTTTTAGATCAACTCTTATCGTTTTTGTAAGGACGCAAATTGACTATGTTATAATTTAAGATGTTTTAAATTATATTTTTTATAGCTCGACAACAAACAAAATACTAATTTATAAAATGTTATTTTATAAATCCCGGCTAGAAAATAAAGTCATAACTTTGGTACGGACTTTAGAAACACGTTTTATCATTGGTAACTTTATGTATTTCGGATACGATATCGTTTACGCAAGAATTTTATTTATTTAATATTGGTGATTTCGAAAAGTAGTCAAACCATTTGGTTTAATTATTTACTTACACTTATTATGTAATACTTGCACGGTATAGTATACTTAAATTAATCTTTTGATTTCTGGTCACTATTATAGAATTGTTCGTCTTTCCTGGTAATAGAGATGGTAATATATTACATGCTTAGTTATCTAATTCACCATATGAATATATAATTTGAATTTTTTTTACCGAACCAACTCACCAAACAAAAACTGTCCCACTCGGATCCTAATATCTTTTCTATCGGGTCGCGTGAGGTAATATCCACCGGGAAACTAAATTCATTATCCTAAGCTAGTGGGATTTAACCGTTAAGATAAACGGAAACTTCTCGGTCAAGCCGTTTCGTTTTCCGTCGCGTTGTGCATATTAGATGCCTATCTGTCAATGGTTCTTCAACATCAAGGTGAGTTTATAGCCCCACGTTTTACTTGTTAGATAGTTTGCGGTGTGAACCATGCTTGTGCAATTTTGTTTTCAAACTAAATTACATGGTCGTTTTCTTATGTTTTTCTTCATGAAATGCTTACAAACTCATTTACATTGTTGATTACCTGTTTGGTTTACATACTCATTTATATATCTCGCGAGGAGATACAATACTTGGTTAAATTTTTGAACGTAAACACATACTATACTTTTATGATTACGGATTAGCTTAGGTTGCATGAACTGTAAATCACTTGGAGGGTCGTAGCGCGAATGTTATGAAATAGATTTCATTCGGGATTGACAATCCCTGTTCTGGGGGACTGTCATCGCGTGGTATGAACGTATATAACATGTCGGAACGCGATGGGCTTGGACCTACAGGGCCAACGACACATACACAAGGATTTTCATTACTGCCCGGGTGTTCTTGGAGGGGACACATGTGATGGGTACAAAATGGTTTTTTATTAATGCGGTGTTCTTGGAGGGTGAAACCCTACGATGGGTACAATTTATTGTGCCTGAAAATAAGTGGCATACATACAAGTCTACGTCACAGTTTTCATAAACTTAGAGTATGGTTATCATGGTTTTTATACACACTTGAAAATTTGGTGCACATTAACTGGTCATGCATTTTTATAAATCTGGTCGAATCCCCTACTTTTTAGGAGAGAACAATATTTTTTTATTCGGAATCAAGATAAGTATTACCTTATGCCAGATTTAAGATTGGTACTTTTGGTTTGACAGTAAATTGGTCATGCATTCTTTAATAATCTTTGGGATTATGATTAGTACTTTTTGTGTGACTAAAATGTGTCGGGCATTCTTTATTAATTCTTTGGGTTTTTTTCATGGTATGTGATACACTAGTGGACAAGTACATTCATTTGAAACTTACATTTATATATATACTATCTATGAAAGCTCACCCAACTTTAATTGTGACACTTTTAAGCATGTTTTTCTCAGGTGAATTAGATGCTTGGATTATTTGATGTGCATTGGAGTCTTTACATTCAAGTTTTTTTAATGGTGATGGCAATAGGGGACACACTATATTTTGATCTCAGAGAAATCACGAGATTTGTTTTACAAACGAAACTCATTGAGAGGTCGTTCTCTTGTATCTAGCCCTGTGTATTTATGATTGTAGCACCAGTGGTAATTTCCGCTGCATTGTTAGATTTTTGGGGTTTGGTGGAACAAGTCAATCACAGATATATATAATGCTTCTTGTTGTGCCGAGGAGTTAAATTCTGAATAGTGCTGTTGTGATTCAATCACATATGATGAATAAGGAATGATATTGCTTTATATCACTGGTTATTTCAATCTTCTGAATGGTTCACAACATACGATTGATTCAGAAAGACGGACTCTCGCCTGCACAGCTTTGATTAATGCAAATTATTATTCAACATTGTCAGGATTGTGTACCTCAGCTGGGAGCATTGAACCATATGAGACTAAAGTCGCCATCTGATGAGCACTTGGTAGTTGTTGAGTTCATCACACAATCTGTGTCATATGCATCCACATCATCAGCTTAATAAGCAGCATTGTGAGATAATGACAGTCGCTGTGGCTGATCTTCTGAAATTCCTAGATTGCCAAAAAAATGCTAATTCTTCCTCATGTAGAATTTGACCACTTTCTTGAGCTTGAACCAACAAAACTTTATCCTTAAACCATGACAATCATCCGTCGTTTCCTCTTTGGTTTGTTGCACTGTTTGGACATGTGGCCTTCCCCTTTGCAGTTGTAGCAGATAACTGTTCTTTGTTTTCCAGAATTGTTTCCACTTGCTCCCGGAGTATAAGTCCTTGAAGTACCCGCAGCTACAGAAGTTTGTCTCCCCTGAATTGGTTGTAATGTTACTCTTCCATTATTAATGGTAGCTTGTTGCCTAAGGTTTGACGAATTTCTCAGCTGGTTATTGGTAGTGGGATAACGGGAAGTGGCGACAGCAGTCAAAAACGACATCATGTGATTGATGGCATCAATGGGATCATCACCTTTCTGGAACACTAGAACAATTAAACCTGATTCTTGTTGGGAAAATTCAGATTGTTGATCAACTGAGGGAGGATATTCCAATTGAGGTATAGATGATGATGGAGAATAAATGTTGTGGTGAATTGATGACTGATAATCATTGGATGGATAAGTGATTGAAAGAGGTGTTGATGATTGATGAGTTGAGTATTGTTGAGACTGATAAGGTGAACCATACTGTGGAGACTGATATGATGAAACTTGTGGTTGAAATTGAGTGTTTTGGTGTGAATTTTGATGAGTTTGATAAGGAGACTGGGTCATTCGATGAGTTGCAACCATAGAAAGCTGGTCTGAATTGCATTCATGCATTAAACGAACCTCATTTGCATGAAATTCATGTTATCCCAAATAAGCATGAAGCTGATCGATGTTGGTTGTGTGCAAGTCTCGAACCAGTTTGACATCTGTCACAAATTTGCTCCATTCAGGAGGAAGGGTATTCAAAAACTTTGTGTTCACTTGAAATTGTTCCAGTTTCATGTTGTAGATGTTCATGTCATTGAGTAGCAGTGAAAATCTCAAGTAGAAGTCACGAAGTGATTCCCCCTTCTTATAAGCAAACTTATCGAATTCATCATAAAGCTTACACTCCCTTTCCTGTTTCTTCAATGAAGTTCCTTGCATTAGAAGTTGATTTCTTTCCCAAAGTTCCTTGGCAACTTTATGATTGCTAACCAATGCATAGACTTCTAGTGGTAATCCTTGGAGAATGATATTTGTTGCCTTGACATCACAAGCGGCTTGAATTGCTTCTGTAGGAGATAACTCAGAATATTTCTTTGGCCTTGTCACTCCATTTTCTTCAATTGAAGGCCAAATGAGTGGACCATTTTCAACGGATTCAAGGATCATTCATCCATGTTGTCTATTCATCATGTATAACTCCATTCTTTTCCAAGAGTCATACATATCCTTTTCCAACATAGGTGGACGATTGTCGGCACCCGAAAGGATCGCTTTGTTAGCAAGAGTCGTCATTGAGAAATTTGTATGTTAATAGATTACTTGTTTGATCGAACGGTGGTAGAAAGAATTTGTGTTTAATTAAGTTGTCCTTTTAAGTGTTTTAATTCTTTAAACTACACGGGATTTTACAATTCTTGACAAAACCGGGAAAATTGACAATAACAGGAATACAATTGAATGATTCACAGGCATTTTACAGTCCGGTCATCTCGATATTAAACATATATTTTTGAAATTTTGAGTTTGTTAGTTTCCCTTTTATGGAAGTTGTTCGGTTCCAATAGAGTTCGGGTTGTTCGGTTCTAACTGAAGTTAGGTTGTTCGGTTTCAACTGTGGTCGAGTTGTTCGGTTTCCACTTAATTAAAGTTGTTCGGTTTCAACTGTGGTCGAGTTGTTCGGTTTCCACTTCAGTTAGGTTGTTCGGTTTCGACTAAATGGAGTTGTTCAGTTTCAACTGAGATTTAAGTTGTTCGATTTCCTTTAAGCACAAGTTGTTCGTTAAGGTTTTCACATACAATCAGTTGTTGAACTCTGTTGTTCGACTTCGAGTTTTTCGACTTTGTTGGTTTCGACTTGAGTTGTTCGGACTCAGTTGTTCGTACTGAGTTGTTCGACTCAGTTGTTCGACTTGAGTTGTTTGACTCAGTTGTTCGACTTCCACCACTACAAAACCTAAAAACTTAAAAACACAAAAAGACACCTTTTTGATGATTGTTTTGCAAAAATACTTGTACAAAGAGTGTTACTAAACCTATAGGAACAAGAAAAAATGAAAACTTTAGGTTTTAAAGCCAAAAAAATTTAAAATCATGATTTTGCCTCATTCTATAGATTTTTTTCGAAACTCAAAAATGATATTTTTCTAGATTCTAAGCTTGTACACCTATATCATAAAGATACTAGATCAGATTTACCAAGTTAAATAATCCTTTAGTGTAAATAATAGCTTTGGAATCAAAAGAAAAGAAAAAATAAAGGACGATTTTGCAAAAAACGAACCAACAAAAAGCTTAAACACAAAAACTAAACACACCACTCCATGGCTCTTGATACCAATTGAAGAATACAAGTAATCTTTGATATGAAATGGGAAGGAACTTAGTGAGAGAAAGTGGAAGGATGGATGTATTCTAGAGAGAGAAAGTAAGAAACATATAATTCATTAGTAAAGAGAAATACAAACCAACCCACAAACGCAAACACCCTCTCCAAGTATGAGAGGGTATTTATAAACTATGTGGCCTGCCATAGGGCCCTATTGGTTGGGCTTCCATAGGCTTGCGCCATATTAGCTTAATATGTTTAATATATCTAACCACGGGCTTTGACTAGTAAATATTAGAAGTGGCCGAGACTTTTCTTGATCCTAACAGTGACATATGGTTATTGATTAGCGGTGATGCTATGCTTGTTTGCATATATTCACTGTCATATAGCACTATTGTCCACTGTTTGAAATATTGGCTACAACTTTGGGTTTAGGTCAACACCTACGAGCCTCACTTCTTTAGTGTTGTGGTTTTCTGAGTTATCGTATTCTGGTGAAGTGAAAGAGGAATAAGTTGGTGATTTATATGGTAGCAGACTTAGAAGTATTTAGTGTGGATTTTTCATGTGAAGTCTTGCTTGTTTATTTTATTCGGCTTTAGTATTTGGAAATTTTGGTTTAAGTTTGGATTTGGACCCCTGTGAGGGCTTTTGAATAATTGTAAGACATTGTGGATTTTGATAGTGATTTGGGACTTAACTCGGGAGGTTGTTCGAGTGTTGATTGGTATTAGTAACACTGACAGTTATGCATTTGTAAGGTTTTCTTATTTTGTATCTTGGTGTTATGATTGATCAATTATGTTGCGCTCCCGAGTTTCTGCCATTCTCGGGGGTATGAAAATTAGGTTATCAGAGCCAAGGTTTATAGAGAATAGGTGATTTTCCTAGGAATTTAACTATAGATCCATCGGTTTTAGGTTAAGTATAGGATCATGTGCGTTTTGGTGTGTTTATGCTTTTATTTGCTTTTGCGTGTTCGCGGTTTCGGTGCTCTTAGTTTTTGTAAGTCATTTAAATTGTGAGCTTTTATTTTGAGTATGATTGGGAAAGAGCTTGCGATATATTGTACGGTGGCCAACGTAGTTATAAGTGTATCACAACTCACTCATACTTAGGAATATTGTTCACACAAATCGATGTTGACACCGTAAGGTGGTGTTATGTGTATATCGGATATATATAGTAAGATATTATATATATATGTGAGTCTTCCTTACCTTAACCTAACCTTGCCCTATGTTCTTCACACTTGTATAGATATACCGCTAAGGATGAGGACACCAAAGTGCTGGCAGGCCTACCTTGCCAAATCATTTTTGGAGGGGGAACACGGAGGGTACGGGTTGGTAGAGGTTAGGAGGGGAGGAATACCTAGGGAAGGTATGATGAGGTTGCTGATGATATTGACATGGTCATAGGAAATGCCTGGGGTTTTAAGAGCTAATAGGGAATCGAGGGGAGTTTATGGGAAAGTAGAGGGAGTCAAGGGTAGTGTAGGTGGAGGCACCCGACTTTCGACGATCATTGCTTAGCAATTGTAGAACCTCTTACCCGCCATGCTAGATCAGGTTGATAACCAAGGAAATGTTGGAAATCAACATGGTAATGTGGTTAATGAGAACGTTCAAGGGAACGTTGGGATTGTGATAGTAAATGGCAAACCCCGGGTACGTTGTTCATATAAGGAGTTCTTAGCTTGCAACCTTAAGGAATATGATGGTAAGGGAGGTGTTATAGTTCTTACTCGATGAATTGAGAAAATTGAGGTCTGGAAGATATGAGATTGGTTGTTGATTGACCAAAAGTTGAAATACACTATTGGTTAATTTATGGGTAAGGCTTTAACGTGGTGGAACTCTCAGATCCACATGTTAAGCCGAGAAGTTGCTGTTAGTATGTCATGGAATGACTTTATGTTTATGATGATAGAAGAGTTTTGTCCTAGTCATGAGATGCAAAAGTTGGAATCTGAGTTGTGGAATCACTCCATGGTCGAGGCTGGCCATGTTGCGTATACTTATAGGTTTCATGAGTTGGCTAGGTTAGTTCCACATTTGGTAACTCCAGAAAGTAGGATGATTGAGAGGTATATGTATGGCCTTGCTCCACAAATTCGTAGGATGGTGGCAGCAATAGAGCCATAGACCATACAGAAGGCTATGCAGATTTCTGGTGCACTGACCGATGAGGCTGTTAGAAATGGATCAATTGGAAGGGTTGAGAAAAGAGGAAATGTGGGAGAACCTAGCAAGGATAATAATGGTAGGGATGATAATAAGAGGACTAGGACTGGAAATGCTTTTGCTTCTACTGCAAACCCTGTAGGAAGATAGAATACGGGTACTTGGCCTAAGTGTACCACCTGCAACTCCTACCATGCACCCGGAGGGCCATGTCGCACATGCTTCAACTGTAACCGCCCGGATCATTTGGCAAATGACTTGTAGAGGGGCTCCCGAGGAATGTGAACCTGTCAAATGCTAGTAACCCAACTGTTAAGGCATGTTATGTGTGTGGTCAGTACAGACCATGTCAGGTCAAGTTGTCCTAGATTGATAGGGCCACAGGACGAAGAATTTGTCTAAAACAAGTTGTTGCTAATAACGGGGGTCTGGGTCGTGGAAACCAAGGGAACCAGGCTAGGGGTAGGGCATTCATGTTGGGAGCAGAGGAAGCTCACAAGGATCCGAACATTGTAAAGGGTGCGTTTACTTTAAACAATCATTTTGCCATCTCCTATATTTGACTCTGGTGCCGATATTAGTTTTGTTTCTATACTTTTATACGTTTGTTAGATTAGTGCCCAGCGATTTGGTTTCAAATTTGAGATTGTAGATAGCTAGGATGCAAGCTAGTAAAGATTGATAAGGTTATTAAAGGTTGCAAACTAGAAATCGAGGGTCAGGTCTTTGACATCGATTTGATACCTTTTGGGCATGGAAGTTTTGATGTGATTATAGGTATGGACTGGTTGTCTAATTATAAGGATGAAATAATTTGTCATGAAAAAGTAGTGAGGATTACACATACAGTGTGGCAAGGTGCTTTAGGATGTATTAGAAGAGGACTGTAAGAGTAAAGCATGATTTTTTATGGGTGCTAAGGTGGTGATAAGAAATAGGAAGAGATTGTTGTGGTTAGAGATTTTCATGAGGTATTCCCGTATAACCTATCTGGATTACTTCTTATTCGGGAAATTGAGTTCTAGATTGAGTTAACCCCTGGAGAAATGCCGGTAGCAAAGTCTCCTTATCGTTTGACACCTTCTGAATTTGAGGAGTTGTCGGGACAACTCAAGGAATCAAGACAAGGTTTCATTCGACCAAGTTCATCGCCTTGGGGAGTGCCGATATTGTTCGTTAAGAAAAAGGATGGTTCTTTTAGGATGTGCATTGATTACAAAGAATTGAACAAGTTGACAGTTAAAAAATAGTTATCCGCTTCCTAGGATTGATGATCTATTTGACCAACTGCAAGGGTCGCAGTTTTTCTCAAAGATAGATCTTAGGTCTGGATACCATCAGCTGAGAGTGCATGAGGATGACATTCCAAAGACTTGCATTTTGGATTCGTTATGGACTTGTCATAGATCACATAATTTGCACTTTGGTCTGACTCAACGCACCAGCAGTATTCATGGATTTGATGAATAGAGTTTGTAGGACCCTTATCTTGATAAGTTTGTGATAGTGTTTATAGACGATATCTTAATCTACTCTAAAACTACGAGAGGTGCATGTAGAAACTCTTAAGGTAGTCTTGGATATCTGCTCGTAAAGGAGAAAATGTATGCTAAGTTTTCTAAGTGGTGGAATTCTCGTTATGAGAAGTTTGCAGTTTCTTATGCTTCGGGATATATGGTAATGGGAGATTCATGTGGACCTAGTTAGATTGAAGATGTTAAGAATTTCGAAAGCCCCTAGAACTCCGATTGAGGTTTGTTCGTTCTTAGGATTGGCTAGATATTACTGTAGGTTCATTGAGAACTTTTCTAAGATAGCTAAGTCTCATACTATATTAACTCAAAAGTGTAAGACTTTTGATTGGGGAACAGGAATTGGCATTTCAAACCTTGAAGGACAAGTTGTGTAATGCGCATGTTCTAGCTCTCTCCGATGGACCAGAAGACTTTGTGGTGTATTGTGATGCGTCTCGGGGTATTAGACTAGGTTGTATATTAATGCAAAGAGGTAAAGTGATAGCCTATGCGTCTAGGTAGTTGAAAATTCATGAGAAGAATTATACTACCCATGATTTGGAGTTAGGTGTGGTCATGTTTGCACTTAAGATTAAAGACATTATCTGTATGGGACAAAGAGTGTCATATATATGGATCATAAAAGTCTTCAGCATATCTTTAGTCAGAAAGAGTTGAATATGCGACAACGTCGCTGGATAGAGTTGTTTAATGTTTTGACTGTGAAATTTGCTACCATCCTGGTAAGGCGAATGTGGTGGCTGATGCTATAAGTAGGAAGGAAAGAGTAAATCCTAAGAGAGTTAGAGCTATGAATATGACCCTTC
The DNA here is from genome assembly GCA_026074375.1 of Tanacetum coccineum. Classification (NCBI taxonomy): domain Eukaryota; kingdom Viridiplantae; phylum Streptophyta; class Magnoliopsida; order Asterales; family Asteraceae; genus Tanacetum; species Tanacetum coccineum. The sequence goes on from BQNB010042556.1 coordinate 28,909, forward strand.
AATCGAGTATAAAGGATAGGATACTGGCGGCTTAGAAAGAGGTTGTGGATGAGTTTGCAGGATTGCAGAAAGGTTTGGATGAGATGATAGAACAGAGAAGTGATGGAACTTTTTACTACCTAGATCGAATATGGGTACCTTTAAAGGGTGAGGTGAGAACCCTGATAATGGATGAAGCCCATAAGTCGAAGTACTCTGTACAGCCAGAAGCTGATAAGATGTATTTTGATTTGAGGAGATTGGTACTGGTGGCTGGAATGAAAAAGGATGTAGTCTGAGTATGTTAGTAAGTGTTTGCTTGTCTGATAGGTCTTTAAAGGCTGTGCTTCAGGGCCATCTGGATTGCTCCAGCAACCTGAGATTCCCGTATGGAAATGGGAAGGAATAGCTATGGAGTTTATGACTAAGTTGCCTAGGACTAGTAGTGGGCATGACACAATCTGGGTCATTGTGGATCGATTGAGTAAGTCTGCTTATTTTCTACTTATGAGTGTGGATTATAAGATGGATTAGATTGACTAGATGTATCTGAATATAACATAGTTGGCTAGACTGATGTTCAATCTCGCTATTATCGGATGTGATAGTCGTTTCACATCAAGGTTTGGCAGTCAATGCAAGCGGCTTTAGGAACTCATTTAGGTGTCATGAGTACGGCTTATACCCTCAGACGTGTTGGTCAGAGGAGCATTACTATCCAGATTTTAGATGACATGCTATAGAGCGTTTGGTCCTAGACTTCAGAGGGTTAGTTGGGATTGGATGTTCTTCTTCTGTTGGTTTTGAGTTTTGGTTATAACAATGTATCCTTCTAGTGTGTGGATGTGCTACGTTTTTAAGGCGTTGTTATGGTTGAACATGTCAGTTCGCCATTTTATGGGCTGAGGTGGAGAAGGTCAGTTAATTGGACATGATTTTAATGCAAGAGACTCTGAAAAGTTCTCGCAGATTAAGAGTAGACTTAAGGTGCGCTGCGGATCGCCAGAAAATTATGCTGATAAAAGGAGGATGCATCTATAGTGTAGTGTAGGTGACATGTCTTGATCAAAGTGTAGCTCTTGGAAGGATGTGGTATTGGTATGCTTTGGGAAGAAGAGGGAATTATCACCTAGATTTGTTGGATCATTTGAGATTATTGAGAAAGTAGGTCCCGTGGCCTATCGATTAGATTTGCTTGAGGAGTTGAATGGTGTTCATGACACGTTCCACGTGTCGAACTTTAAGAAGTGTTTGACTGATCCAACACTACAAGTGCCTTTGGATGATATTTGAGTTGATGTTAAGTTGATTTTTGTGGAAGAGCCTATGGAAATTTTGGAAAGAGAGTTTAAGAAGCTGAAGCGTAGTAGGATTGCCATCATCAAGGTTCGGTGAAATTCAAAACGTGGCCCTGAATTCACGTGGAAACGTGAAGATCAGATGAAATTAGAAGTACCCACATTTGTTTAGTGATGTCGTAGTTGAATTTTAGGGACAAAATTCTTTTAAGGGGGGGTAGAATGTAACCTTTTTCCTTTTTGTGTTCTGAATATTTCATTTGTAGTCCATTGACTATTTGACTTTTCTCAGTTTATTCAGATTTTGTACCGTGTTGACGGTGGTGATTTTGTTGAGAATTATGGTGATTTATGATTTATTGAGATTAATAATCCTTTTTGGAAGGTATTATTGTGTTATTTGTATTCCGTGTGGTTCTGCCCTCTGTGTATTTGAAAAAATGCCGAGAATAAAACGTGTTTGAAACTATAAGTCTGGACACGTCAGTTAATTCCAAATTGAGTTTTGAAGGTTTAAAGTGTAAATATGTCATGTAATACTCTAGGTTATTGGACATGTATTTTTTAAGGGAATAAAAATGTAATTAACTTTGGCGGTAAAATTTTACGGTTGAGTTGTACAGAGTATTAAGTGATTCGACACCGATAAGAATAAGACCCGAGACCCCTTGGATCCCATTTGGCCGGTCAATGAAAGTATGGGTGACAAACATATAGGATTAATTCTAGCATTTTTTGTCGAAGATTTTTTGTACTAATTATTCTTCCACTAGATTTCTCTTCATTTTCATTTTCAGAAATAAACACACACACGTTTGTGTGTGCGCTCTTCACCGTCCGTCCACCTTAAACCAACTCACACAACCACCATATATTTTCAATCTTTGATCGAGAATGTCGATTTTTAGGTTGATACGAGTATTTGGGTATTCATTTAAACAACGTTGTGGTTTGCTTGTCCGGTTCGCCCCCTGGTCGAAATCTACATTTTTGAAGATTTTCTTGTAAGTTTTCAAATTTAAATTTCGTTTGTCATTTTGAGTTTATCTTGATGCATAGATGTTAGTTGTGCAAGTTGATCGTTGTAAAAATCAATTTTTGGAAACGAAACAGACATAAAAGGGGTGTTTGGTTCGTTGGATGTAAAAATGAAAATAGGGGTTTTTGTAGTTTTGATATTGTGGTCGTGATGGTTGAATAACTTATGTTGCTAGATAGCTTATTTTTTTATAGTAGCTTGTATAGCTTATTCGGGCTTATTTTTAAGCTATTTCTTAGCTTATTTTGGGCTTAAATGCCACGTTACATTGCAAAATCACTAGGAAAGTAATTTTGACTATTTTTGTGATATGACGTATGTTTGTGGAATATTTTTGAGGCTTATAGTAGTAACCAAATGCGATAGTAGCTTATTAGCTTATTTTCAGCTTTATTCTGCGGTATTTTGGAGCTTATGGACTCACCGCCCAATAAGTCTATTTAAGCCGTGACTTAATGGGAAGGTTTATTGTGGCCCGGATTATTTTCTGCTTATTAGTATAAGCTTATGTATATAAATGGACCTTAGTTTTAGACTTGGATCGTATTTTAGACTTATAATTTTCTTAAATGGGACCACTTATTATTGGGCCTTAAAACCCAATAAGCGATATTTAGTCGTTATAAGAGTTTTGACGGACTTTTGGATGTGAAAATGTATTTACGAAGTGATATTGAACGATATTTTAGAAAAACGTTTTAGTAAACATTAAAGATTAAGATTTTGGAATTTTGTCAAAAAGTGTCAAATTGGTAAAAAGTGTTGAAAATAAGGTTTGAAACTTTGGAAAAAACGTTGTATGAGTGTACGGGTCATGTCAAAATTTCATAAAAAGTTTATACTTAGAAATTTTACCTAAAACGTGATTTTTAGATTTTTAAAATAATAAATTATATTTATTATTTTTTTTATTTAATAAATTCACTAAAAGACGAAAAATATAATTTTTTTCTCAAACTCTCAAATATGTTATTCTGAGTAAACGTTCCATTTTCAACTCTAATATGATTATTTTCACGGTGACCAAGGTTACCGAATGGACTTACCGAGATATATTTATAATTATTAATTATAAATATTTACGTATATTACTTATCTATTTTTTTTTAAATAGTATAAGTATGTATTATTGAGTAATGGGATTGATATGATTGTTGGGATATGTCGTCAACCATCACACCACTAAATTTTTATGGGTAATTGTTACAAAACGTCCTTAAAAAATCTATGCATTCAAAACGTGTAGATTGTTTTGGGTATAATGATTATTAATGGGGACATTAACTAGAATAGGTCGTGTGCGGGCGTTGTTGGCATTTGCTTGTTGTGATTGAGTTTGGTTGTGCTAAAGTACTTGCTTGAGGTGAGTTCTCGTAGGCCAATTTTTATTACTGTTTTTCCGTTGGGGGAAAATGATACTCAAATGTGTTTTGAACTGTTTTGAATTGAACTGTGCGAAATGTGGTTTTGTTTTTGGGACAAGATATGTGCTTATGAATGCTATGTGAATATTATGTGTTGCATGATTGTCGGGTCGGATGGGTACGCCTACCAAGTATTTGTGTGATTATTGGAGCGGATAGGTACGCCTACCCTAGTTTGTGTGTGGTCTTACCCTAATTTTAGTGCTCCAGCTGGTAGGCCCTTTAGGTGCATAAGTGACATATGATTATTGATTGGCGGTGATGCTATGTTTGTTTGCATATATCACTGTCATATAGCACTATTGTCCACTGTTTGAAATATTGGCACAGCTTTGGGTTTAAGGTCAAACCTACGAGCTCACCAACATTATTGTTGACGTTTTCGAGTATCATTTTCATGTGAAGTGAAAGAGGAATAAGTTGGTGATTTATGTGGTAGCAGACTTAGAAGTATTCCGTGTGGATTTTTCATGTGAAGTCTTGCTTGTTTATTTTATTCGGCTTTAGTATTTGGAAATTTTGGTTTAAGTTTGGATTTGGACCCTGTTGTGAGGGCTTTTGAATAATTGTAAGAGATTGTGATTTTGATAGTGGATGTGGGACTTCATCGTGGTTGTTCGAGGTTGATGGTCTAGTAACACTTGAAACTTATGCATTGTAGTTTTCTCTATTTTGTATCTTGTGTTATGATTGATCATTATGTTGCGTTCTCGAGTTTCTGCCATTGTCGGGGTGTGACATTTATGAAATTGCTCGTCAACATAAGATTTAAGAAAACAATTCTTTGAAAACAATGCAAACAGAAAATGAGAATTTTGTGACATCATTACAAATTAAAAATGCACATTTGAAAAATACTTATAAAGATTTGTTTGAGTCAATTCAAACTTCAAGGGTTGAAACTAATCCATGTGATGATGTCAAACTTAAGTTTGATTTGATGAAATTGAAACTCAAAACTTTAAGTTGGAACATAAAGTATCCTTATTAATTAAAGAGAATGAACATTTAAAGTTGGTTTACAAAAAATTGTTTGATTCAATCAAAAAGTCTTGAGTTCAGACACAAAGTTCAAACGTTTCTCAAAACAAAGCAAAAAATTTAAAGTCTGAGTTATTAGAATTTGCGGATAAAAAGTTGATAATGTTTTTCAAAAGATTGAATCAATGAAAAAGAAAAGTTTGATTCACAAATCTCAAATGGTTTCCTTGAAAAATCCTTGTATGATTTTGATCCCTCAATTGTTGAATCAGATTCGAAGGAGAAAAAGATTATTTTTGAAACAAAGATTAAGGAGCTCAAAATGACTTTAGGTCAACAAACAAAAGATTTTGAGGATGCCAAAGTTGATTCTTCAAAGAAAACAAACAAGTTTGAAACTTACTTTGAAAAACTTGAAAATACAAAAGTTGTCCTTGAACGTCAATTGGATCGTAAGATTCAAGATTTAACGCCAAAAAAGATCAGTTTTTGAAAAAATTGCTTATCTTAAATCTAAGTAGTTGGCATCACAAGATCTCATTTTCAATCAAAAGGAAATATAGCGAATTGAGTACTTCATACAATGCTCTAAAAGCAATGTTTGGTTCTCTAAACCGGGACAAAGGGAAATCTCTAATTTCAAAATTTTCAACACCAAAAGTAAGTGTTTCGAAGAAGATTTACACGGGTGAATCTTCAAAATCATTTCAGAAAAAGGTCTCTCAGTTTACAAAATACTCTTTGCAAAAAGATAGGAAATTCTCTAAGAAACTTAAAGTTTTTAAAACGCTGACTTCTCAAAAGGCCTTTAAATCAGTTGATTCAAGTAAGAAAAAGCATGTCTCCCAAAACTCCTAAATCTCGTTCTACACCGATGAAGGCAAGTTTGGAGACCAAAGCAAAGTCATTCAAAACCTTTCAAGTACTCAAAATCAAAAATGCTTTCATTGCAAAACAAGAATGACTCTTCTTTGATTATTCCAAATAGTGAAAGATTCCCATTCATTTCAAAAAGGAATTCTCAAAATAAAACACATAAGTTCAACAAGAAATGAAAATATTCTTTTTCATCAAGATTTAAAACTCCACAAGAAAATAAAAGTTTTCATAATCAATTGAAACCCCAAAGGGAATTTTAAATCTCCATTGATTCCTCGAGAATTATTTTAAAATGAAACACCGGTTTCTAGTCCATGTTGGAATTCAACTTATTTGCATATAATTGACACAACCTTAAAATGGTTTTCAACATTTGTTAAACCCATTGGCACCGTGCTTAAATGGATTATAAAGGTTTTGCTCTAATTTGTTGTCAATGGCTGTTGACAAATTCAGGTCAACACCTGTGCTTCAAATAAAAGGAAAATATACGCTTCAATGTATTTATCCTTAACAACAAAAAGAGAAATCTTTTTGGTCTTGAGCTACTTATACAAAACATTCAAAGTTTTGTAGCTCAAGTCAATGGCTTATGTGTAAATCTATACATTAATCACTTGTTGCTTAAAAGAAAGTAAAGTTTATCTATAAAGGTAAACTTATTCCTTAACGGATAGAATTTTCTCTGTATGAGCTATATATAAAATAAAAATTCATAAGTTTTTTAAGCTCATGGAAAATTGTTTGTAATTAAATAATAGGATAACAGTCCGTGCTTTTCAAAGAAAAAAAGTGTACGTGTCAGTGCACTTATCTTAAGAAAAGAAGAGAAATCTTCTTGTTTTCGAGCATACTTTTCAAAAACTTTTCAAAAGTCTGCTCAAAACTTTGACTTCTAAGTATTTCTGCTTAGGACTAGTTCTTTAAATAAAGGAAAGTGTGCACTCATGTACATTTATCCTCACAACGAGAAGATAACAACTTCTCGGACTTGAGCTAACACTAAAACGTCAATTTAAAGACATCCAAAGTCTTATAGCTCAAGAAAATGGTTTCTAAATTATTGAACACAATTTTTCAAGAGTTTATCAAAAAGATTTTTCAAAATCTTTCAAAATTGTGTGTTCAACACTCCCGTTAGACAATTCTGTGATGTAGAAGACAAAGCAATAACTAAAGATTATTAGAGTATAATTAATCAATAAATCCTTTGACTGATATATATTTTTGAAAGGGGGGGGGGTCCAAAACATTTAGTGTCTAAGTATAATTTTTCTCAAGAATTTTTCAATAAATTCAAAATCTTTCAAAAATTGTTTACTCGACACTATTTCCATCCCTTATTAATTGATGGGAAGCGAAGAGAAAATGTTGCAATATTAATCATGTAATAACCATTTTCTCCCATATGCTTTCAAAACTCTCAAATAGCTATTTTATTCCATTGATATCAAAAACATCATATGGTATGCTATTTTTGAGGAGGAGAAAACTGGATTAAAATGTGATCGTCTTTTACTCAAGTGCGAACTCTTTCCTACAAGTGTGAAACAATTTCGAATATCGATGCACATGTGTAAGGAGAGCATTTTCAAAAAGAAAGAAACATTCAAAGTGTCAAAAGTTTTTATTTATATCAAACACTTTAAATGATTTTCAAATGGTTTTATGGGTTCGATCTCTATACCCAACAACCCACTAATTCACGAAGGCAATGAAGTCATAAGGTGGTAAGATTAGGTATGCGTCCAATGATCCAACCAGAATTAGAGGGATCTACCTAAGGACATTCCATAGTTTGTAGTAGATACGTCCTTTAGGAAAGATGAAGTTGAATGATAATAAGGGAAAAATGTTGACTAAGGCATGAGTTAGCACTGGAACAATCACAACAAGGTGCTAGTAATGGCGTCTTGGTAAACATTTAAGGGGTTAAAGAATGAAAAAGATGTGTAAGGATAAAGGGTTTAAAGAAAGAAGCCCTCCATACAACCTAAGGCAAAAATTAGGTCAATACATATGCTATCAGAATCATATAGTTGATTCCTGGTATTAAAGATAGTCATCATGGACCCAGTAATACAATGCACAACCCTCTCTAGCCACTCAAGATCTCTCAAAAAATACTTGTTTCATTTCTCACGGAGATTAAATACGTTATCTATTGACTTTCTCACTCTGAGTTAGTTGGTATTGAAAAGGTGGCAGTCAGCTCCAACCTTTCTGATCACTAAAACCAAAAAACGACTTATTAAGTCTAGAGCCAAAAGAGATCAATATAAATCTCATTAGGAAACAATTCCCAAATACACTTGTTGTTCACAATCAAAGAACACAAGTGATATCTTAGAGTCCTACGCATTAACCTTGTGATCTTGCTAGAACATTCAGAGTGGTGCTATTTAGCATTTCATAGTGAAGAATGGAAATCCTTCCAGTGTCAACATCAAATAGCACTGCGGTAGGTGACTTGCGCGATCCTAGATGGATCAAACTTGTGTCAACTGGATATCAATTTTGGTCCAGTCTATGAATTGATGACATAATCAGTCAAATAGTAACTAACTGATTTACTCTTATCGTGCTGTCTGCTTTGAGATGTTCCGGTAATAAGAACAAGCAAGTACGGTGTATCTAATGCTTATGTGTTAGATGATCCAATAATCCTTTTATGCTAGAAATTCTTTCATGAGATTTCTAAATATTGAATCTACCTGATCACAGGTCGGTCCTCACAGAACCGAAGGTTAACGCTTACTAATATTGACGAATGATAAAGCCATATTCGTCCATAACTGTGTTTATTACTAACCTTTAACTTCATGTTATAAAATGGTGGTGTTATCTCATTCTAACTGAGTCAGATTCATAACCACATGCTCATACTCAAGTTGTAAAGTTCCACGTAATCAAGAAAGCTTAAGATAAAGACTTCCGCTACTCTAATGATGAACATCTTCCTTAAAGATATAAAGTGTTCAAGTTAAAGATTGTTAAGGAAGATTGTTATACGGCTTTCAAGATGATATAAAGTATGAGCATGTTGATCTAAAGACACAAGATCACAAGAAGTCAAAGAATTAAAAAGATGATCAAGTAATGATGAAAGATTTCAAAGGCAATGTCAATAGACAAAGACAAAGAAAAAGAAAAGATCAGGATCAGGATCACAAAAGCATGATTGGAACAAGAAGAAATTGCTTATCTATTACACGAACAAGACTCAAGATCAAAACAAGAAGCATTAAAGAACAAAGATCAATGTCACAAAGAGAGATCTCTATGATCACCCCTTAGGGGGAGATTGTTAGAAATTCAGAAAGTGTTGATCATTTATGAGATCTCAACGATCGTCCCTTAGGGGGAGATTGTTAGAAATTCAGTTTTTAGTGAAGTGACGATCATTATTGACTCACGAGCCTCGTAATAGTTAGACGATATCAAGTGTGTAATAGTTAGTTTGCTAAGCTAGTTCATTAGTATAATCTATGTAATAGACCAAGGCCCGGCCCATGGAAGCCCATGAAAGGCCCATGACCGGCCATAGGAGGACATATATACCCTCTCTACACACAGAGAGGGTGTGAGAGTGTGTGGTTTATATGTGTAAGTGAAAATATTATCCAAACACTCTCCACCATTCTCCTTTCTCCTTTCTTCTCTCTAATTCGTGTGTATGTGCTTGATTTGTGTGAAAATCATATTATACACAATTTATAAGAGATTTACTCAAACCTTAGTCTATGGAATTATGAGAGATTAATGGTCCCATTAATCTCTTCCATAATTAGCCTCTATAATTGTAGGAATTAGTGGTTACATGACCAATTTAAACATGGTCATTAAATGCAGTCAAACCTGCCATTTTAATATGTCAAAGTTGTTACAAGTTTGTTGAATTCATTTCAGCGAGGTCAATCCTTTAGCGTCCTGGACATTTATCAGCTAGCTCACTGAAGAGCACACAAGCTAAAGTGTTCATACTTAAAAGACTCACTGATGAGATAACCCGCTTTCGCTTAGGATAATCCCTTGATGGTTTTTCATGATGGGGTACTCGCATTATACCCAGAGAGTACAAGTCGAAGCCATCAGATTTAATGATTATCATTCAGTCTAGAGTTACACACTCACCGAAGTGTGAACTCACTAAAACTTCATAACGGCGAACATGTAAAAGGAGTAAAAGCGAGAATAAGGGAAAAGTGTCGACTGAGATGGAGCTAGTACTGGAATAAACCCAACAAGGTTCTAGTCATGAAGTCTCGGTAAGCACTGAAGGGGTTGAAGAATTAAAAGGAATTGTAAAGATAAAGGGTGTAAAGAAAGAAGCCCTCCATACACTTAGGCAGAAACCGGGTCAATACATATGCTGCCAGAATCACTAAGATGATTGCTGACATTGAAGATCGACATCATGGACCCAGTGATGCAATGCACAACCCTCCCTAGCCACTCAGAATCTTTCAAAAGATTTCTGTTTCAATTCTCACGGAGACTAAACACGTTATCTATTGACTTTCTCACTCCGAGTTAGTTGATATTGAACAGGTGGCAGTCAGCTCCAGCCTCCGATTACTAGAACCAAAACGCACTATTGAGTCTAGAGCCAAGAGATCGTCAATTAATCTCGTTAGGACACGTATCCAATTCTCTTGTCTTTCACACACTGTGGAAACAAGTCTATCCTAAGAGTCCTACGCATTATCCTTGTGATATTGCCAGAACATCCGAGTGAAACGATGGTTTTTCACAATGAAGATGGAAATCCTGCTAGAGCCAACATCAAACAAGCTCTAGGTAGGTGACTTGTGCGATTCTACAAGAATCAAACTTGTGTCAACTGGAAAGAAACGATGGTGCGATTCTGTGTGAATCAAACTTGTTCCAGTATAAGAATTGACGGTTATTGATCATTTGATAAACAATCAAATCTTTCGAAGTGTTACAAAATATTTTCATAAGAAACACTTAGACTGACTTTTCAAATCAATTTTCTCTTTATTACTAACTGTTTCATTACAGGATATCTTAAAGATGGAGATGGAGATGGAAATTCGCAGCACCTCAGATATCAAGTGAATAACCGAATGCTCAGACACGACCTACACTTGTTATGATGTTATGAAAGACCTCATAAAGGTGTCAAAGCTTCCGCAAACTCTGATGTCATGTATTTCTTCACAAGTGCACAAGATGGCGATCCATTACAAGATGATGTAAGATTATGTTTGGGCGATGATCTCAAGAAAGCTCAAGATCACAGTCAAAGACAAGTCTAAGATGAATCAAAAGATCACTATCCCAAATGTACAAGATATCAAATGTCTACGAGCTAAAGACTGAAGTGATTAAGTTTGGTATTTTCAGGGGTGACCTCCCTTAGGGGGAGATTGTTAGATATTAGAAAAAGACTCGGTCACCCCGTGTATTTTACTGTTTATTATAGCTCGTAGTTTAATAGTTAATAGTACGTTTTTTGGTATTAAGTCGGGTACGAATACCCGGTATATTGTAAGTACTATATAAGCCTCTTCCAACTTTGGAAGAGGTAAGCTAGTCATTTATTTTCTTTTCATTTAGAAACACATTTTCTCTCTCTAGAAAACTCTCTCATGTGTTTCTCTCTCTAGAAACTAGCCAAATCCAAGAATCGACCCCGTGTTATGATATATGATATACCACATTAATGTTATAAGAGCCAAAGTCCATGCTCCCTAAAGCGGCAAAACCTCAACATTTACATATGTGGTTCCTCTTTATTCATGCTCCTGCTAAGCACTTTTTCAAAGAAATTAATCATTGAGAAGTAAAGACTTCATCCTCCTTTTCAGCAGGTTCCAAGCACATCCTTTGAATGATATGTAAATACATGTGCTTTAGTCCTCTGAATGTCCAGCTTTCCATATTGAACTCAGCTACCAAGTTTCCTTAGTAGAGAGTTGGGTGTCCTAGCATTCAGTGACTTAGTTGGACTTTAATCCCATCCATTCAGCAGACTTTATAACTAAGTCTCTAGCCAGTCCCTTCGTCAAGTGATCAATTAAGTTTTGTTGAGACCTCACAAACTCTATATATATCACCCCATTCATGATCAACTCACGAATCATGCTATGCCTGACATATAAATGTCTAGACTTCCTATTGTACATCTGGCTATAAGCCTTTGCCAATGTAGCAGCACTATCACAGCAGATAGAAATAGGTGCTATAGGTTTGGACCACAATGGAATCTCAAGGAGCAAGTTTTTCAACCATTCAGCTTCCTTACTAGCAGCAGTTAAAGCCACAAATTCAGATTCCATTGTTGAACCAGTAATGCAAGTTTGCTTCTTGAAAGACTAAGAAATTGCACCACCACCAAGTAGGAATACCCAACCACTTGTAGACGAATTGTACTTAGTGTTGCTGATCCAACTTGCATTAGTGTAACCTTCCAACACTGAAGGATAACCAGTATATGTCAATCTATAGTCCATGGTTTTCTTCAAGTACTTCAGTACCCGCTGAATTGCTTGCCAGTGCTGAGTACTAGGATTACTAGTATACCTGCTCAGTTTACCTACTGCAAAAGCAATATCAGGCATTATACAAGTCATGGCATACATTAGGCTGCCAATCATCCTATAATACTCAAGTTGAGATACAGCCTGACCATTATTAGGCATCAGCTTCTCACTTGTATCCATAGGAGTACTAACTGGAGTACAATCAAAGTAATTGAATTTCTTTAGTACCTTCTCAATATAATGAGACTGCGAAATTGATATTCCATTACTTTTATGTTTAATCCTAATACCAAGGATAACATCATCCTCCCCTCCCATGTCCTTCATAGAGAACCTTGATGACAAAAATTCCTTTGTTAGGTCAACATGAACTTGGTCAGTGCCAAATATCAGCATGTCATCAACATATAGACAAATGATTACTCCTTTACCAGATTCATCAAATTTTCTATATACACATTTGTCAGCTTGGTTAAGTAAATAACCATTAGACAAAACTACTTCATCAAACTTTTGATGCCATTGCTTAGGTGCCTGCTTCAGTTCATATAAAGACTTAATTAGTTTACACACCCTGTTTTCATTGCCAAGCATGATGAAGCCCTGAGGTTGATTCATATAAACCTCCTCTTCCAAGTCACCATTTAAGAAAGCTGTCTTCACATCCATCTGATGAATAATCAGATTGTGAATTGATGCCATAGCAATTAGCAGTCTTATGGTACTGATACGAGCCACTGGAGCATAAGTATCAAAGTAGTCTATTCCTGACTTTTTTTAAAGCCCTGAATGACCAGCCTTGCCTTGAACTTTTCAATAGTTCCATCTACCTTCAGTTTTCTTTTGAAGATCCATTTGTAACCATAAGGTTTGCAACTTGGAGGTAGATCAGCCAACACCCAAGTGTTATTGCCCATGATGGAGTTTGTCTCATCATTAATTGCTTCTTTCCAGAAAGCAACATCCTAGGACTTCATTGCTTCATCAAATGTTTTACGGTCATACTAAACATTAAAGCAATAGGAGTGTTGGTCAGAGACCTCATCCATTGTTCCTTCAATTAAGTATAATTAAAATTCAGGTCTAAAATACTTTGGAGTCCTATTCCTTTTGCTTTTTCTAAGCTTAGGTTCATGTTACTAAACAACCTCTTCAGGGACCACTGAACCACCAATGTCTTCAGTTCCATTAGGAATCCTGAGACTTGGTCTAGGGACTGATGAGAATCTATTCTCATTAAATATTGCATCCCTTGATTTAATTATAGAGTTAATTGAAACTGAATCATTAGGCTCTGACATAGAACCTAAAAGCCTTGGAATGCTCAACATATCCAACAAAGATGCATTCAATGCCTCTTTCACCTAAATTTTTTAGCTTTGGATCAGGAAAACTGCCCTACAACCCCAAACCCTGAGGTAGTTCAAGTTTGGTTTCCTTTTAGTCCAAAGTTCATAAAGGGTAATCCTGTTCCTTTTATTAGGAACCTTATTTAATAAATAACAAGCTGTTAACATACCTTCACCCCAGAACCCCTGACTCAGTCCTGAGTACGCCAACATGGAATTAACTATTTCTTTTAGTACTCTATTTTTTCTTTTAGATATACCATTTTGTTGTGGAGTACAGGAGTAGTCATTTCATGGATAACACCAACAGACTGAAAATACAGAGTATCTATGTACTCACCTCCCCTACAGTCCTGAATCTTTTTATCAAGGACCTTTGGTGTAATTTAACTTCAGTTTTAAATACTTTAAGTTTATCTAATGCTTCATCCTTAGTATGTAATAAACTAACATAGCAAAACCTAGAAGCATCATAAGTAAATGTCACAAAGTATTTCTTATTCCCTAATGAGAGAATATCATTCAAATCACATAGGTAACTATAGATCAGCTCCCAAATCATCAGTTTTAAGTTTTATATTTTGAAATGGTTTCTTATATTTTTAGTCAGCATGCAAGTCTTACATTTTTCAGTGTCCATGTCAAAATAAGGATTAGCCCATCCTTAGACATATGTTGCATATTATTATTAAAGTGGACATTGCCCAATCTAACATACCATATAATTGAATCATTCAGTTTAAAGGTTGACATAAAGGCTGGTTTACCAATATTATTAACAATATTAAGCCTAAACATTTGATTACACAAATAGCCAAAAACCAATAAACACATCATGTTTAGACCAAACAAATTTATCAGATTTTGTTACTTGTTTATAAACACAATTATTCAAAGTACCATTTGAAACCATATCTTTTTTAATATCAGAAACCATATATTTCTTAATATTAGGAACATGCAAAATATTAAACAAGGAAACAATCTTTCCAAAATTAAATCTAAGATTCACACAACCATGTCCAATCACTGTGGACCAACAACATTGTTGCTTTTTGGCTTGTTACTATCCTGCACCCTGAGGGACTCCTCAATGCGCAGATAACTGCCCAACTCAACAAGAGTTAACTCTTCCTTATTATGTTTCAAGGTATGCTTGAAAACTTTTCAAGAAAGAGCAAGTTTATCTGAATAGCCTCATCCATGTTCATTTTATGTTGTGTAAATCTACCAAGTATACCAAGAAGTTCATTTGTTGTTTCATAACTGGTATTGAATCGGTTATTTTGTAATTTGTGAAATTACTTACAAGAAACTTTTTACTTGATGCATCCTCAGCCATATATTTGGTCTCCAAAGAATCTCATAGTTCTTTTCTAGATTCAATATTTGGGTAAATATCAAACAAAGGATAAGACATACCTTTAAGGATTAAACCTCTGCAAACATAGTCATCATTATCCCACCATCTTCAGGTATACGAGTAGTGAGCACATACACCACACTCATAGCAGCAGCAGCCATTGATTACCACAAAATAATCTTCTTTGATTGTTGGTTGTAGTAGATCCCAGATCAGGGCGAAGACAATCAATAGCCTAGCTAATTACCAAGATGGTTACCGGATATCACTTGAAGTCGTGTAATCACTTTCCAAAGAAGATTATTCGACCTATGCCTAGGTTACACGAATACCTCCTTGAGATAAAACCAAGTGTTTGTTCTTGTTCTAGGCACAGATCAAGAACCCTGCGTTTCTATGTGTTTTTTGTTTTCTGTGTGTTTTTTCCATGCAATTGTGATCTCTATTTATAGGGATTTACTCAAAACCTATTCATGGAATTAATGAGAGATTAATACCAATTAATCTCTTCTATAAGACTGAATGTAATTGTAAGGTCGACCTTCGGTCGGTCGTCCCATGTGGAAGCAACTAAGGTCGGTCGTCCCATTACCTCAACCGAACTAGACTAGTCCCCCAACCTTTGCAATTGTTTGGGTCGTGTAGAAGACCGAGTAAATGAAGCCGTTTCCTATAAACAAAATTATCCCTTTATTTTCTATAAAACCCAACATCTTTTTTCCTATTTTCACATACATATACACTTTTTATCAAAAACACACATTACAAACAATATGTCTTAAATTAATTCCGAGTGTTTATTTTTCGATGATACGGATGATGAAACGGAAGTGAATAGTTTACTCTCCAGTTTTTTAATAGACGATGCTTTGGTTATTCAAGCATCTACTCCTACAATCCAAAAATACCAACGAAGTTATATGCTTAGAGATCGTTACGGTACTCATGATCGTCTAGTGCTAGCTTACTTTGCTAAAAAACCATTTTACAACGCCTATTTATTTCGTAAACGATTCCGAATGAACCGATCGCTGTTCACCCGCATTGTTCGAGATTTGTCTGCTAACTGCCTTTATTTTCAATAAGGGTGTGATGTTGTTGGAAAAGCTGGCATCTCTGCTTTAGTGAAGTGTACCTCCGCGATTCGCCAACTAGCATACGCTGCTGTTCTAGATTCTCTAGACGAATATTTACAAATCGGAGAAAAAACTTCTCGTGATTGTTTGATGCATTTTTATAACGGGGTTATAGAGTTATATGGCGAGGAGTATTTGCGAAGGCCTACGCAAACTGACGTCGAAAAACTCTACGCTTTTCACGAGAACAAACATGGGTTTCCTGATATGATGGGCAGCATAAACTATACAAAATGGTCGTGGGCTTAATGTCCACAAGCATATCGTGCTCAATTCAGTAGGGGTGATTCCGGGTCAGAGCCATTCATTTTGTTAGAAGCGGTTGCCTCACAAGATTTATGGATTTGGCACGCCTTCTTTGGTGTTGCAGGTTCGAACAATGACGTTAACGTTTTACGTCAATCCCCTATTTTAAATGATCTTAAAGTAGGAAAAGCACCAGAGGTTCCATTCGTGGCTAACGACGTGACTTATAAATAAGGATATTATCTTACTGACGGGATATATCCAGAATGGGCTGTGCTTATGAAGTCTATTTTGCAGCCAGGGTCAAATGATGTGAAGCGAATAAGATATAAGCAAGCGCATGAAGCAGCAAGAAAAGATGTGGAACGAGCGTTTGGCGTGCTAAAGAAAAAATGGGCTATCGTAAGAACTCCTGCACGGTCTAGGAGTCTTAAAAGGATTACGCATTTGATGTACACTTGCATCATATTACATAATATGATTCGCAAAGAAAAAGGAAAGGCAATCTCTCCCGACTTTTATCCGGAGGAACAACATCGTGAAGATGATCCCGTAAGATCGGCACAAGATAGGCTACGAGTTATCAGAGAAATACACGACGAAGAAACTCATCTTAATCTTAAAGCCGATCTAGTGGAACACATTTGGCATCGAACAAATGCAAACTAATTTACTGTAATTTTTTATCTTCCGTAATTTTTTTTCCGTCTTTTCTTCCGTGTATTTTTATTTTCGTATTTTAGTTTGTAATGTTTAATTATTAATGTAATGTTTTTAAAAAAAAAATTTGTTCGGTCGCCTGTGCGGTCACCACTACGGGTGTTTGGTCACTGTGTGGTCTAGAAGAGAGAAAGCTGAGTTGGCGCTGACGTGGCGGTGTCCTCTGCGGTCACCACTACGTTTAGCAAGATGATCTTTATCATTATTTTTCTAAA
>BQNB010042557.1:0-46044 GCA_026074375.1 Tanacetum coccineum
AGCATCCTCAATATTGGAAGTAGAGTGGTTGGGAGAAGACATCGTTCTGTTAACAACCTAGTTGTAAATAACATAAGTTATTTATAATATAGTATAATAATTATGTATCTTTACATATTGATTCGGATTGTAGTGGCACGGATGACTTTGATGGCTAGAAAAAGAAATGTGGTTATAGTTAAGGTTTTGACCTTGTTCTCTATAACCATGGCGCTGATACCAATCTATAACACCCCCATTTTTACAAATATAGCAGCGGAAGCTAATCTGGGTATTACTTCATGGAAATAACAATCATAATCATAGAAAACGACCCAAAAGAGACGTTTGTTCAAAAGATACATTATCATTCATTTCAAATCAGAGTTTTACAAAGGCAGGTCCCAAAATCTAGTTACATATAATGTGAATGGTAACAAGTTTTAGCCATCTTGGAGTCCATGCCACTCTGAGCCGTATATTGCTTAATAACCTGAGATAAACAGGCTGAAAAGTCAACACAAAGGTTGAGTGAAATTCATAGGTTTGATAAACAGTTTGAATACAAGTCATAGTGTAATAATTGTATAAACACAATTATTATAGAAAATGGTATTGTTATTATACACCCGTTATTAGTAATGATTGCAACGAATGCAATTATCATAGTAACAGTGTATTACTGCGTTATTGTCTTGTTTGGTCTGTTTTGTTTGATTGGTCTTGTCTGGTCTCGTTCCTTATCAAAGCACATCGCACTAACACATTATCATCAAAAGTCAATTTATTTAAAGACAAACGGGAGCCATCACATCCCCCAATAGATATTTCTCAATAATTCGCGTCGACCGGAATGACAGTCGCAATGCAAGTAATTAATGATTCATGATATGTTAAATAAGGCACTGAAGCTACTTAGCAATACTATATCTGATAGCATACATTTAGAAAACACTTGCATTCATGTGTTTTAAATCATTAATCACAAGTGTTTATAAAGTATTCAAAGATTGAAATGTTCTGGGGTTAAGAATTTAATTAAGCCTTTGAAAAGGAATCAACATTGTCATAAGATAAACGAGTATGTAAAAGAGTTTGTAACACGCAATATAACCTCCTCGCGGGTTTATAAAAAACATTTAAAAGATTGATAAAAGCGAGGCAATGTAACTCACGTTTGAAAGGCAGATTAATAATAATTCTGAAATGAAAGCTCACCAGATAAGCGACCTTATCACCAACTAAACAGGGAAGGTATTGATATAGCAAATGATAGTAAAAACAGCCACGTCACGCAACGTGAGTAAACATGTTGAGGTCTAGTGGAAATTGTACTCTAGAACTTTAGTTTTTAAGTAGTTATGAGTTTGATTGAAGAGTTTAGGAATTATTGTAATACTTGTTCAGGGAATACGTCATAAAATTCAAAAGTCATTCAGTAAACGTTTGAGGAGCTATGGCACTTTAAATCGTAAACCCAACAACTCAGTCAGAACGTAATACCAAGATGCAAACCCTAATAATATAAAAAATCCATCATCCCTAGTAATGAGATATCTCTGACATAAATAAATCAGGATTTCAGCATTTTAAATCATTATTACTGGGACCATGGTTAAGCACGAGAAGCGATAATTAAAGTTATGTCCTTATAAGGTTTTAAACATGATTTTATACTTTTTCAAAATGTTTTATAAAAAAAAATTATCTTTTTATAAAATAGACCCTTGAGTTTGAAAAGTGGCAAAATATACCCTTGGGGTTTGCACTTTTACGAGTTTGGTCCTTCAAGTTTAAAAGATATACCAAGTAAACCTTGAAATTTAGAAAGTGACATAATAGACCCTTATAGTTATAACTTTGATAAAAATGACAATTTTAGCCCCTTTCGTTATAAGTTTTCAGAAAGCTACGTATATACCCCTTGCATGGATAGTAATATTTACAAAACAAGTCCAGAATTAGGCCATGCAAGCTTATTTTAACATTTCAATAGACATTTACAATTATAAATAAAACAAAATATGAGTTTAACGCAACGAAAGTTTAGAATAACGATTCGTTAAGCTAGGAAGCAAAACGGGTCAAATTAGGGTTTCAAAACGTAAACGTGCGGGTTTTAAGATCAAATTTCTTCATTAATCAAAAAGAGGTTATTAAAACATTATTTAAGCCTGGCTAAGTGATATATTATAACAATATATAACCATTATAACATTTAGTTTTAGCGAAAACATAAAAATAGGGTTTCTGGGTGTACGGGTTTGGATCAAAACGGAAATGAGCATGAATGAGTTATGAACTTAACAAGATTTTATTTAGCGATGATCATATGAAACAATAAAATGTAAGAGGAGCAGAAGTATGAACATTTAAGGAACTGGGTTGTGAGCTTATAGCTTAGAAACGGTTGAAATCGGGACATCAGCTTCGGTACGCCTAGAATAACACTCCCCCCCGGGCTATTTTCTTGGTTTTCTTTGCTTCCACTTCAATAAGGGACTAGTTCTTAGGGATCTTATTAGAATACATATTGACGCAAAGATTTCTGCCAAAATGATGGGTTATAATAGGAGGAATTGGGGGATGAGATAGAAAATGAAGGAGCTTAGGTCCAGTATTATAGTCAAATGACCCTTTAAAGGCCAAGGTATGCTTATAATCAATATGGGAACGTGTGTAATGGCTAGAGCGGTGATGAAGGATAAGCTAGATGAGAGATTATTAGGGCTATGAGGAGGCTAGGTAACAAGGTTGGAAGGGTTTTTAGGGGTGTTTGGGTGTTACGGCTAGAAAATGGCCAACAAGGATGTGATGTGGCTCATTTAGTGTCCAAGGATTCAAAGGAGGTGGTTGTAAGCTGCTTAGAGATGAAGGAGCTTAGTCATTGAGGTGCTTGTTTGCAAAAAGATTAGTTAAAATGGGTCAAAATGAAAGAAACTAGGTTTCAGGTTCATTAGGGCTTATTTAGGGTTTTCAAGCTTGTAATTCGTGTAAAATTTGATACATAATGTTTTAATGATTTTATTAAAGGATTAATAACAAAATTGATAGGTTTTTAGGTTTTTTTTTTTGGGTTTAAAATGGGCGAAAATGAGTAAACGGGTCCAAAGTTCCAATTAGGGCATAATTAGGTTTTCTTGGATTCAATTTGCATATAGTTGAAGTAAAATGATGAAATGATGATTGTATATGATTGAGAATGTTGTAAATTAAGTTATTACAACTCATTTGAGAATGTGTTTTTAGGTTTACAATGGATAAAAACGAAGAAACGGGTCATGGTTTAGTATTTTGCTCGGGTTAGGGTTTCTGACTTTTGAATTAGGGTTTTGAGTGTTAAAAATTGTATAGAAAGCTTAGGTTTACACATGTACATTGAGTGTAGTAAGCTTGCACAAGAGTGGTGGTTGAAGAAACTGGAATGAAAAACAGAGGTAAACGGCAATTTATATAGATCATGCTTAATAAAATTGTACTGTCCTTTTAGGATTTTTGTACTTTGACTTTGAGGGATTTATATTTCAAATGAGATTTTATATAACTTTACAAATCTTTATAAGTTTTGTGCATTCACTTTAAGGTTAACTCTTTCAATGAATTTAGGGTTTAGAGGCCTACGGTAACGTTAAAAAAGCCCGTTTTGATAAAATATTGCGAATTGTACATTATAGAATATTGTACTTTGTAATAAGGATATAAGCTATTGACTTGCCATTTATGATATTTTCATACCATATATGAAGACAGGATTTGCCATAGATAGGTGTGCGTAGAGCCGACTACTTAGTTAAATAAGTTTTACATGACATACTAAATTTGACAATGCAAGTAATGTATAAATCGAAAAATTTCCGCCCGTATAATTGTGAATCATAGTGAAAATAGGTTTATGAAAATTCTTGGTTGTTATAGTCCACCACCCCTACAGAATCTCGTCCCGAGATTTAATTGAAAGTTATAGTGAATAGATGTAGGTACTAGGCATGAATTTGATCTTTATGTTAGGCTAATCAAGGTCATAAGTCCACGTGTGTGATGCATTTATAATTATGTTGCGCACACATATTTATAATTACCCACCTTCACAGCGTCTACTTATTTTCAAGATCACACCTCTATGATGACAGCCAACAGAATTTCTATCAGAGCCTTAAGAACTTGGATGAAATACCTGATTTACGAACCTGTGGGTCATAAGGCCTATACCATAGATTCAGCTGCGCTACTGTGATCGTAAAGAATCGTTATTCATTAACCTTTAAAAGTCAACATCGAATAAGAATGCTATCACAAGTCTTTGTCAAAAATTTCATACCTAGTGGTATTGAAATCATTTGTGTGCGGCATTGATAGAATTCTGTGTGATTTATGTTTACAGAAAATAACCAAGAAAATAGGAATAACGGATAAACATTAGTGATTGTCAGAATGAATGTAAGAAGAGTGCTAATCACGTGAGATACAGATTTTGAAATGAACAGATGATGAAGGTAATGAAGGTAATAATGATAATGAAGGTAATAATGATAATGATTAAGGAATTGTTTGTACAAACGGATTGAAAGAAACTTGTTTGTACGTATGTTAATAAAACTTTTAAGCTACTTATAATAATTTGTCACTTACAAAAAGAAGCATTCAACTCCTTGTAACTGAGAATTTATAAATTCAGTTCGGAGATTTATAATTTCCTTATTCAAATGAAGAAGTGACCTAATTCATTTCAATAAGATGATCATAAATCGTCTTACCTAAGCATAAAAACACATGATATGGTAATGTGTAGAAAATGATATGATCATGAATGGTTAGATAATATTGAGATGTTGATTCTACTGAACCCAATAATCGATGTGATGGATAATTTATGTTTCAAAGGTATAAGGAGAGTATTCAGAGTTAAACATGATAGAATTGACAAGTTTTGATACCACCAGATAACAAGATGTAACGGAATTATCACTTTATTAATTCATGGATAACTTTACATATGAAACTCTAAAAGAGTTGATACTTATGTTACATGTCTTGAGATTTGGTTGAGAGATAGAGTGATGTTTGGAAACAAAAGTTCTTAGTTCCTACAGTTTCTAGTCTGTTGGCCTACTTTGCAATTCTGACACCTGACGGTGCACGATCCTGTGTGATGTAGTGTACACTTCCTACAAGGGATGAGGTCCATTATATCCATGGTTTCCATTAGCCTTGAAGATTTCCTGTCTTCCATATGCTGCGGATGGTGATACATGTTGCGGTGTTATTGTTACGGTTAACTGGGTATTATTTTTGTCAATGTGATTGTTAGAGTGGTTATTAAATTGTTGCGATCATTGAGTAAGTCTCTTTGTCACGATTGATTGGAATAGTTGTTTGTTAATTGGAATAGTTTGTTGTTGTTGTGAGGTTCCTTCTACATCAAACTTCATTTTGTGATCATGGTTTTTCTTGCACATAATTACGCTTTAAATTATTTGGTCATTAGCCTGGTGAGCTATGTTTGGTGGCTATCCTTCTAGAGCTACGAGGTTTTGAAGCAGTAACGTTTCCTTCAATGCTTTGCGGCAGTCCCCCGATGAAAGCTTCCATAAGTTTCTCGGTGTTTGGTACCATGCTTGGGCATAAAAGGGCTAATTCCTGGAATCTTCTAATGTAAGTCTTGAGATCACTTCCATTTACAGTCAGACATGAAATTCATCTTCAATTTATAATCTCAGTTTCGAGGACAATACTTGTTTGTCAGAAGCCTTTTTAACTCAGTCCAGGTGATTTGATTAGCTTGCTCTATTCCCATAGGCTGGGCATATGCATTCCACCAGGACAAGGCATCATCAGTTAAAGTACCAGTAGCAAATGTTACTTTATTTTCCTTAGCACATCTGCTTCGAGAGAATACTGATTCGGTTCGTTCAAACCAGCGAATAAGGCCTACTGCTCCTTCCGTACCATTAAAGTAGAAAGGTTGACAGCTGATAAACTCTTTGTAGTTTCCCGTTTTCACTGCAGAGTTTCCAGTAAGATAGGTGTTCCTGTTGGGATTGGCTAGCACTTGCCATGGTCATCAGCTGTGCTTCCAAGGCCTGCCGAAAATTAGCAATCAATTGCCTGGATGGCATCCAAAGTAATGGCTGGTGTTTTTCGGATGCGTTGATGTCCTTAATTGCGGGAGGCATTCTAGCAACATAAGAGAACATGTAGTAAGAATGACATCACAAGTTTAGAAAGGTAATATTTAAAAGAAAATGTGATGCTTAAAATGCTTAAAGAGAAATGCTTATTTTTGAATTTTAAGCGCTTAGGGGTTATGGTATGATTCATGAAGACGGAGATAATGATGCAATTAGTGGAAATGATGGATAAGAAAAGCGAGCGATAAGTGGAAACAATACAAGATACGAAACTGGATATCCTTTATAATTTAACTTGACTTCTTACTGTACTGACAAGATATACAAGCGTTTTTATTATATACCAAACACATCCCATGTGCTAGGATAAAGCTATAAACTATTTTAAAGTTTCTTGATCTACACCGTGCATAATTGACATCCTAAAAGATCTCCCTGATCGTTAGGTGACGAGCTTGGATTTTCTTATGATTTATTCAAGATCGTAATTCGTAGTAAGCAAAGGCAATCTTATCCTTTGTTGCCCTAACGCTTCTTTTGAGAAGTTTGATAATCAGAGTACGATTCTTCTTGATTTTGGCTTAGTTTCGTCCCTATTCCTTCGTATGATCAATCCTATCACATACACGTTCCTTCCTCCATTTTCTCGATGTGGTGAAGGATAAGCATGTTTCAATCTAAGTAATTCAAAATATCTATCTAATTGTCCTCATGATGTTTCAAACATCGTAATGACAATAACCTATTTCAAATATCTGAAGGTGGGTAGGTAGTATAAACTGAGGAATATGAGATACCAAATCATAGGTATTGATTCCAGGGATAAATAAGAGTAACGTCGTTGAGGAAGAAGATGGGGAATTTGATTCGCTTCTTAGTTGGTAATATGTTCTCTTAGAATAAAGAAATATCGAGAATAAATAGTAGTGATGGTGGTAATATCAGAGATAGAGTCAAAATAGCTGGTGGAGTAATAGGATCTGGTGATGAGATAGGTAATTCCTTAGCATAAATTGCTTGCACGTCCTTCAAATAAGTATTATTGTAGAAAGATGAGAATAACCGGTGGAATCATATTAATCGTTAGAGTTTTTCGAATAGTTTAGAAAGAAATTGCATCCCCAATGACACAGGGAAATAATCTGAAGAAACCGAAGTATAGTTAAGAAAATTCATTTGAGTGAATAAGCATCCTCACATATTGGAAGTAGAGTGGTTTGGGGAAGACATCGTTCTAATTAACAACCAGTTGTAAATAAACATACAGATATTTATGTAATAGTATAGATAGATAAGTATCATTTACATACTTTTTCTGAAATGTAAATGGCACAGAGAGGACTTTAATGGCTAGAAAAGAAATGTGGTTATAGTTAAGGTTCTTTGACCTGGTTCTCCATAACCATGACGCTGATACCAATCAGTTAACACCTTCCCATATTTTACAATATAGCACGGAAGCTAGATATGGGGGTATCACTTCATGATACAACAATCATAATCATAGAAAACGCCCAAAAAGAACAATTTTATTCAAAAGATATGTTTATAATTTCATTCAAATCAGAGTTTTTACAAAGCAGGTCCTAAAATCTAGAAACATAAAATTGAATGACAACAAGTTTAGCCATCTTCATGTCCATTGCCACTCCTGCTATACTTGCTTTAATTACCTAAAAGATAAATAGGCATAAAAAGGGTCAACACAAAGGTTGAGTGAAATTCATAGGTTTAAAATGTAATAGTTAAATACAAGTTATAGTGGAAATACTGGTATTGCAGGGACAATCATCATGGGGAACATTATTTATTGCATCTAAGCTCATGACATCAATACATTAACAGAGAATCACCCGTAGTGAAATTGTTATGGACAGATGTCCTCGTGGAAAAGATAACTTGCCAAGGTTACCTATTAGGACAAATACAGTGCGTTTGGCTACCCCAAGCATGGGTATACCAATGGGAGCCGTCACCCCTAATAGATCTATTCACAATATTCGCGTTCACTCGCAATGCAAGTAATTAATGATTCACGATATGGAAATGATGGCATTGGAAGCTACTTAGGCAATAATATATCTAGATAGCATACATTTAGAAGAACACTTGCATTCATGGTTTATATCAGGCATCACAGGTTTATAAAGTATTCAAAAGATTGAAGTATAGGGTTATGAATTCATTAAGCCTTTGAAAAGTAATCACATTGTTATAAGATAAACGAGCATGTAAAAGAGTTTGTAACAAGCATGTATCCCCCTCGCGGGTTTATAAAACATTTAAAAGATTAAAAAGCGAGGCTATGAACTTACCTGGTAGGTAGATGTAATAAATATTCAGAAATGAAAGCAGAGGACCTTATCACAATCTTAACCAGGGAAGGTTGATATAGTAAAATGATAGTAAACAGCCACATCACACAACTTGAGTAGAATATGTCAAGTCTTAGGAAGATTGTACTTTAGAACTTTGGTTTAAGAGTTATGAGTTTGATTGAAGATTTGGAATTATTGTATCACTGTTCGGGCCATCATAATTCAGAAGTCATTCAGTAAACGTTTGAGGAGCTAGGGCACTTTAAATCGTAAACCCAACAACTCAGTCAGAACGTAATACCAAGAAGAAACTCCTTAATATGAAGCTCCCTAGTATTGTGATATGATATAATCGGTTTTAAGCGTTTTAATCCATATCCGGAAATGTTAAGCACGAGAAGCGTTAATTAAAGTTATGTCTTGTAAGGTTTTAAACATGATTTTATACTTTTTCAAAATGTTACATTTTAGACCACTAGTTTGGAAAATTTGCAAATAGGTCCGTGGAGTTTGCATTTTTACAGACTTTGGTCCCTTCAACTTTTAAATGATATACAAGTAAACCATTCTTTGAAAGTACCAAAATAGACCCCTATAGTTATAACTTTGATAAAATTGACATAATTCAGCACCTTGCTAGTTATTAATTCAAAAGTTACGAAATATAAACCCCTTGCAAATGGATATTAATTACAAAACAAAAACATGTCAAATGCCATGCAAGCTTAGTAAACATTCTCAAAAGATATTTATAAGTTTGTTAATAAACTAAAATATTAAGTTTTATACAGCAACGTAAGTTTAAAATAACGATTCGTTAGCTAGGAAGCAAAAACGGGTCAAATTAGTGTTTCAAAACGTGAAACGGCGGTTTTAATTCAAATTCCTTCATTAATCAATAAATGGTTATTTTAACATTATTTAAGCATGCTAGGATAGATTATAACAATATTTAACCATTATAACATTTAGTTTTAAGAAAAACACCGAAATTAGGTGTTTTAAGGTGTAACGGATTGGATCAAAAGGAAAATGATCATGAATTGAGTTATGAAAACTTTTAACAAGAGTATATTTGGAACATATAACATTCATAAGGGTGGAGTAGCAGAAGTAGAACATTCAAAAACCTGTGTTTGAGCTTCAAGGAGCAAAAATTGGGTTGAAACGGGTCATTTCGGGTAGTATTCCACTCGAAAAGACGAGCCTTGTATCCTCACTTAATAATAATCCAAGGCTTTAATTCTTTAGGCTTCACTTCTTGAACTTCTATAATGTATCCTTGTAGATCATAAAATGGAGCAAAGGATTGCTGGCCTATAAGTTAAAGAAGGAGGATGGTGTTGGTGCAAGTTTGAAATGAACACATAGGAGTCCCTATTTAACCCATTTGAAGGTAATAATGAGTAAGCACAAGCTTCATGATCTGGTCCTTGACGACATAGAGGGTGTCTATTTAGGGAGGTGTAAAAGCTAGAAAATGATGGTGTTAAGTCTAGAAACTAGCTTTGGTGAGGTGGTTTTTCCATTTGTTATGACCGCGCTGAAGTAAAGCAAAAGAGGGCCATGGAGCATTTTATTTTTTAACCAAGAAATGGTATAATCAGGTGGGTAAGCTGATTAAGGGTTTCTAGAAGAGGTTCATATAAGAGTTTTACACTTGGAATGGTTTAAAATGGGTCAAAATTGATGGTGAAGGGTCGGCTGTTTTTGGTTCGACTAAGGGTTTTCACACGTTTCAAGCTTTTTATTTCGTGTGTATTGATTGATGGATAGTTATATATGTTTTTTTTTAGCCAAGGTCTGATATCGGAATTATTAACAAAGATTAGCAAATTGGTTTTGGGCTGTAAAACATATTAGAATTGAAGAAATGAGGTCACGGGTTTGATTAGGGCACGTTTAGGGTTTTCTTGACTTTCTTGGTTTATATTTTGCATACTCTTGATTAGGAATGATGGAATACAGATCCTAGAGCTTAAATAAAGTATTATAAATGAAGTTTGATTGTTGGTTTTAGTTAAAATGGGTTGAAATTGAAAGAATAAGCCGTAGCTTGGAATTAGGGTTCATATAAGGCTTTTAGGGTTTTCTAGCTTTGTAATTCTCGTACATTGTTGAAGCAAGGATGGTTAATGATGGATAAAGGTTTGTAAACTCATTTTATGGGTTTACAATGACTCTTGGTTGCTTACTTGAGAATGAGATGGTCTGAAAATGAGTAAACGGGTCAAAATCACAATTAGGGTACAATTAGGGTTTCCTGGATTTATTTCTTGTGTAATTGAAGTAGAATGATGAAATGATGATGGAATGATGTTTGAAAATGATTGATAATGTTATAAATTAAGTTATTAAAACTTATTTGAGAGTTGGTTTAGGTTTACAATGGATAAAAATGAAGAAACGTGTCATGGTTTAGAATCTAGCTTGGTTTTAGGGTTTAGGGTTTTGAATTAGGGTTTTGAGTGTAAATATGTGTGTGAAGGCTTATGAATAGAATAATTAGGGTTTACACATTGTATATTGAGTGTAGTAGCTTGTACATAAGTGGTGGTGAAGAAATTGGAATGAAAACGGAGGTAAAACGGCTATTTTAGAGATCATGCTTAATGACTTGTATATTGAGCTTTTAAGGACTTGTACCTTTCTTTGGATAGAATGTATATTCATATGAGATGTTATATTACTTGTACATATGCTTTAGTATCTTGTATATTCACTTTAGATATTAACCCTTCATGGAATTAGGGTTTAGAGGTATACGATAACGGTTTAAAGCCCGTTTTGATATAACGTTGCGAATAGTACATTATAGGAATAATGTACCTTGTAAAAAGAATATGATGATATTGACTTGACATGTTATGATGTTTGCTTGACATATATGAAGACAGGATTGCCATAGATAGGTTGCGTGAGCTTGTCTACTTTAGTTATGCAAGTTACATGACATACTGAGATATTGACAATACAAGTAATGTAATAAAGCGAAAAATTTCCTCGTATAATTGTGATAATAGTAAAATAGGTTGATGAAAATTCTTGGGTTGTTATACCATTCTCCTTAATTAGGGTGCCAACCCCCTTAAAATTAAGGGGACCACCCATGTATTTAAGGGGTCCGGCCAGGCTAGGACGCTCCCTTTTTTGTCTTTTCTAGGGGAGGTGTTTTCTGAAACATTTCTAGCCATTTTTAGGTAGAAAATTTTCAATTCAAAATATTTATTTGAATAAAATATTTTTTTTAAATTTAAAAATGTTTTGTAAAAGATATAAAAATGTTTGTGACATTTATATAAAAAAGTGTGAGGTTAAATAAAAATTCCTTAGATCATAAAATGCATTAAGCAATTATTTATTCATACCTTTAAGTGATTAAATTTTCGAAATGAAAATTTACTACTAATTACTTGTTTATGTTTAATTTTACATAGAGTGTTTTTACATTTTGTGATTATCAAAACATAGAGAGGTCGAAAAATATTAATAACGTTTTTAGGCATTATTTCTATCAACATTTAATACCGATACCAATGCTTCGAAAAAGGTGACAAATACCATACGTACACATCTGTAATGACGGAATAGACACATATGACTGCATTCGAACCTTAACTCGAGAATGCTAAAGGTATAAATTATCTTTGGTATCAAAAATGGATACTCGTATTCCTTAAGATCTAAAGGCGAACCTCACATTTTTGGGGTGGAATTTTGAGGGTTTTTGTGCTAGTCATATACATTCCTATCCATGAGACGCTATTAATACTCGGTTTTCGTCAGTGTGTGTCATAAAAAATTTTAAATTTGAGTCAAAATTACCTTTTACGTTATGTTTCGATATATTACCCATCATTTTAAGGAATAAGCAAATGGCAATTGAAGGAATAGTTTCTGAGGCTTATTTTTCCCCTATACTTAAGTTGAACATTGTCCTCAATGTTCTATAGAAGTACCGTAGAATAACGTAATAAAGAAATGAAAACAAGTAAAAGAAACTATGTATCCCCTGGTTTGATCTATAATAGAGAAGAACATGCGATAATGGTTTAAAATCGTCCTCCTAAAATCAATCTAATGAAACTTCCTAAGAAATTCGAACTTCTTCTATCAAATATAAATCTGTAATCAAAGCACAAAGACAAACTATACCAGAAGCATAAAATCGACGAGAGATATATAAATGCAATGAGAGTTTAGGGTTTGACTCTATGAAAGCAGTAAAGATAGGATGAGAGTAATGATATAATCATAGGTTTTTGCAGGTTTATAAAAGAATTACAAATTTTAAATTTTTTGTCTGTTTTGAAAATAAAAAAATTTTTTTAATTTTTTTTTTTTTTGTTTCAAAAGACTGAAATTTTTTAAATTTTCCTGTAGCTGGTCTTACGACGCAGTCAGGATAAATCCTGACGCCTTCTCCAGCCTCTGAGAAAATTTTCTTTTTGTTTTCTTTGAAAAACTTCTTGCACACGATTATATAAGTTATTTCCTGTATGAATTACTGCCTGAAACATGAGATTAGTCAATACAATCATATGACTCGAAACTGACGCGAATTTTAGAATTTTTATTATTTACTTCGCTAACAATTTATTCTATCATGTTGAATTGGTTGCTTAAAAACCAGATATTTTCCTTCCATTTATTTGTTGCAAAATACTTTAATTATTAAGTACGTACGAAGTTAAAAACATAGGCAATGCATGTTTACAAACATTGATTCCAAACATAAAAAGAATAAACAATAAAGATTAAACACAGACACTTCCTAATATGCAGGGAAAAATAATATTGGGTTGCCTCCTAAAACTGCGCTCATGTTTTTGTTTGAGTCAAGAGCTGGAATATACGCTTATTTAAAATTTAACAGACAAAGGAGAGGGTTCCCCTACACTTGAGTTCAAGTGTGGGTGATAGTAACGGTACACACCATTCGGGTGTAGTCGTCGACATGATCATAAAATAATTAAGTAAAGGACCATAAATCGAGGTCATGATGAGGGATTCTTTGGATTAAGTTTTTGAAACGAGTTCATGCATTATAGATAGATTCATCTTGATGTTGTTGGAACACCAAGGTATATCTTTGGAATGGGAAGGTTGTGGTTCGTGGTGGGTTTTGAAAGGGTGTGGTAGGTGGTCTTTCATACATCATGATTGTAAACGAAAGAGTTACAAACAAAAGGCACAAAGAAAAGATAGACTACGAGAAAGCTAATATACTAAAAATAAAATCTCACTTGAAAGGATTCAAGCGTGTAGACCTAAGCTAAACAATGGTCAGAACCTAACTATTCCACATGCAATGGCGCTGATGAGGTGTCATTTTATACACTATTTCGGGATCATTTAACCCCTTACATCATGCAAATATGCCCAGATTATGTGCTTAATTGTATGTTTTCAGGTTTTTAGCACTTGGATGGAATTTGGAGAAAAAAAGGACAAGATTACGGACCTACACCAAATATCTTGAAGATTTATGCATACAGTGCGTGGAGACGGCGTCACAGGCATAAAATAACGCCGTCGTGATCTATCTGGTGACGGTGTCAGAAATCTAGCGATAACGTCAGGATCTGGCCGACTTAAAGAGGATCTAGAATCATCTACGTGGCGATGGTGTCAGGACTTCAAAGCAACGCCGTCGCAACAATTTTCCTATATATATTAAACCGAAATTATGTTTTTAAGTGTGTAACTTTGTATAATTTTAGGGAGACGAACCCTAGTCATTTCAACAGCTTTTAAGGTTGTTTTTAGGGCATCAAAACCCCTTTGTAACTACCTTTAATCCTTGTTTTAATCAAGTAAGATTATTTATTATTAATCATTCAATATGTCTATTCAAAATATCTTCGATTTGTCCCTCATGATGTTTTAGATTACACTTAATGGACATTTTATATTTCAAATATCATAGGTGGGGTTGGAGGATAAACTGGGAAGATGGTGATTACAAATCATAGGTTTGATTCAGGATGAATTGAATAACGTTGTTGAGGACGAAGATGGCGGAAGGCATTTGTTCTTAGGTGGTAATAGTTCTTCAGGAATAAAGAAATATCGAGGATTAAATAGTAGTGATGGTGGTAATATCAGAGATAGAGTCAAAATAGCTGGTTGAGTAATAGGATCTGGTGATGAAATAGATAATTCATTAGCATAAAATACTTGTACGTTCTTCAAATAAGGATTATTGTAGAAAGATGAGAATACTGGTGGGATCATATTATCTGTAGAGTTTTCCGAAGAGTTAAAAGAAATGATTCCTGATGAAGCTGGGAAGTAATTCGATGAGACCGAAGTATAGTTAAGAATATTCATAGAGGAAAAAGCATCCTTAAGATCGGAAGTAGAGCGATTAGGAGAAGACATCGTTCTATTAACAACCTAGTTTGTAAATAACAGTTCCGAAACGTAGTGGCACGGAGGACTTTGATGGCTGAAAAATGAAACGTGGTTATAGTTAAGGTTTTGACCTTGTTCTCTATAACCATGGCTCTGATACCAATCTGTAACACCCCCATTTTTACAATATAGCAGCGAAAGCTAATCTGGGGTATTACTTCATGGATACAACAATCATAATCATAGAAAACAACTTTAAAAGAGACGTTGTTGGAAAAATTTAGTTATCATTCATTATAATCAGAGTTTTTACAAAATGCAGGTCCCAAAATCTAGTTACATACATTGTGTATGATAACAAGTTTAGCCATCTTCGAGTCCATGCCACTCCGTGCCGCAACTGGCTTAATTACCTGAGATAAACATGCTAAAAAGTCAACACAAAGGTTGAGTGAAATTCATAGGTTTGAAGTGTATTTGTTGAATACAAGTTATAGTGTAATAATTGTACAAACACAATTATTATGAAAATGGTATGGTTATGTTCTTGGGTCATGTTATTATATACCCGAATCATAGTTACAATGTATTATCCCGTTGTTGCCTTGTTTATGTTGATTGGTCTTGTCTGGTATCAACACATTATTATACAAAGTCAATTTAATGACTCGAAGAGCTCATATTATCAACATATTAATATCCAAAGTCAATTCAACGACTAGAAGTCAAATTTAACGACTTGAAGTCAGATTTAATGACTTGTAGGATCTATGATACTAACAGATTAACATCCAAAGTCAATTTAACGACTCAAAGTCAAATTTAACGACTTGAAGTCCAATTTAATGACTTGTAGGATTTATAACTTAGGCATTGATTGTAATGATGTATCAGATTAGCATATAGTCTGGTAAAACACTTGTATTCGTTATTTATAGCATGTATTCCCCCTTACGGGTTTTTTGAAATCATTTAACGAGATTAAAAGTGAGTTTTGAAACTCAATAGTCTTGAAAAGTAATCACATCGTTCTAAGATAAATAAATATGTAAAAGTGTTTGCAATAAGCATGTATCCCCCTCGTGGGTTTATAAAATATGTAAAATGAGTAAAGGCGAGGTTATGAACTTCACGTATCAGAATAGAATATAGTTTATAGCATGTATCCCCCTCGCGGGTTTATAAAACATTCAAAATATTGAAAAGCGAGGCTATAAACTTCACTTTTCAGAAATAGAATATTTTTATAAGCATGATCCCCCTCGCGTGTTTATAAAAAGTTCAAAATTATTGAAAAGCGAGGCTATGAACTTCACATATCAGAATAGAATATAGTTTATAGCATGTATCCCCCTCGCGGGTTTATAAAACATTCAAAATATTGAAAAGGTGGCTATGGAAACTTCACCTGGATAGGTAGCTGCATTGGAATTTATCCAAATGAAAGCTGACGACCTGTATCACAATCTTAGACTGGGAATGTTGATATAGTAGTTGCTGTAAATAGCAAGTTCACAAACTGAGTAGATTATTGGTCAAGTCTTAGGAAGATTGTTCTTTAGGAACTTTTGTTTAATGTTATGAGTTTGATTGAGGTGTTTGGAATTATTGTATCACTGTTCAGACCATCATAATTCAGAAGTCCTTTAGTAAACGTTTGGATGAGCTAGGGCCACTTTAAATATATACCCAACAAACTCAGTGAAAACATAAATACCAGATGAAACTCCTTAATATGAAGTTCTAGTTTTGTGATACGATATAATTTGGTTTTTTAGCGTCTTAATCATTTCTGGAATGTTATAGCACAAGAAGCGTGTAATTAAGTTATGTTCTGGTAAGGTTTTAAACATGATTTTATACTTTTTCAAAATGTTACATTTTAGACCCTAGGGTTTGAAAAATTGCAAGTAGACCCCTAGGGTTTGCATTTTTACGACTTTGGTCCTTCAACTTTTATTGATATACCAAGTAAACCTTGGAGTTTGAAAAGTGACATAATAGACCCCTATAGTTATAACTTTGATAAAATGACACTTTTAGTCCTTTTAGTTATAAGTTTCAGAAAGTTACGATATATACCCCTTGCATGGATTATAATTACAAAACATGTCCAAATTGCCATGCAAGCCTTGCTTTTAACATTTCATTAGACATTTATAAGTTATAATAAACTAAAATATGAAGATTTAACGCAACACAAGTTTAAAATAACGATTCGTTAAGCTAGTAAGTAAAACGGGTCATATTAGGGTTTCAAAATGTAAACGCGTGGGTTTTAAGTTCAAATTCCTTCATTAATCAATAAAGTGGTTATATTAATATTAGTTAAGCATGTTAGGATAGATTATAACAATATTTAATCATTATAACATTTAGTTTTAAGAAAAACGCGAAATTAGGGTTTCGGGTGTACGGTTTTGGATCAAAATGGAAAATGAGCATGAATTGAGTTATGAAACTTTAACAAGAGTATATTTAGGATCATATGAACATTATAAGGGTGTAGTAGCAGAAGTAGAACATTCAAAACCTGGGTTTGAGCTTCAAGGAGCAAAAATGGTGGAAACGGGTCAGAATCGGGACTTTCGGCTTCGTACGGCTAGAGTAATGACTCCCGGGCTTCGTTTCTTGGTTTCTTTTGCTTCCTTTCTGTACTTGAGCCTTCTTAAGATCACTTAGGATCTATTAGAGCAAAGGATTGCTTCTATGTAAGGGTTATAGAGGAGGAAGTGGGGGATGAAGAAAAATGAAGAGTTTAGGTTGCTATTTATAGGTAAAATGATCTTGGTGACCAAGGTAAGCTATGTGATCTGGTTAGGACATGTGTAAGGTCTAGAGGGTGATGAGGAGGGTCTATAGGATGAGTTTCTAGGGCTAGAAACTAGCTTTGATGTGTTGGATAGCCCATATGATGCCGCGGCTAAGAATGAGAGACAAAGGGGTGATGTGGCCAATTTTTGTACCATGGAATTGTTAAAGAAGGTGGGTAAGCTGCTCCAAGGTTTCTAGAAGAGGTTCACATAAGTTATTTGCACTTGGAATGGTTTGAAAGGGGTCAAAATTGATGGTAAAGGGGTTCGGGTCATTTTTAGGCTTGACGTGGTGTTCAAGGGTTTTTCCAAGGTACATTGTGTTTATAATGATTAAGGATAGATGAAATAGGTTTTTAAGGTCTGGTACTAAAGTAATTAGCAAAGATATGCAATTGGTTTGGGTTAAAATGGATTAGAATTGATGAAACGAGGTCACGGGTTCAAATAGGGCTCGTTTAGGGTTTTCTTGACTTTCTTGGTTTATATTTTGTATACTTTTGATTAGGAATGATGGATTACAGATCCTAGAGCTTAAATAAAGTATTATTAATGAAGTTTGATCGTTGATTTTTTAATTAAAATGGGTTGAAATTGGAAGAATAAGCCGTAGCTTGGAATTTAGGGTTCATATAAGGCTTTTAGGGTTTTCTAGCTTTGTAATTCTCGTACATTGTTGAAGCAAGGATGGTTAATGATGGATAAAGGTTTGTAAACTCATTTTATGAGTTAACAATGACTCTTGATTGCTTACTTGAGAATGAGATGGTCTAAAAATGAGTAAACGGGTTAAATGAACCAATTAGGTACATTTAGGGTTTCTAGGATATGTTTTACGTACAAGTGAAGTAAAATGATGAAGTAATGATGAAATAATGATTGAATAGGATTGATATGATTGTAAAATAAGTTATTACAACTTAATTGAGTGTTGGTTTGGGTTTACAATGGATAAAAGCCAAGAAACAGGTCATGGTTTAGAAACTAGCTCGGTTTTAGGGTTTAGGGTTTTGAATTAGGGTTGTGAGTGTAAAAATGTGTATGAAAGTTTATGAATAGAATATTTAGGGTTTACACCTTGTAAAATGAGTGTAGTAACTTGCTTAAGTGGTGGTGAAGAAATTAGAATGAAAACGGAGGTAAAACGGCTATTTTAGAGATCATGCTTAATGACTTGTACATTGAGCTTTTAGAGATTTGTACTTTGACTTGAAGAGATTTTATATTTCAAATGAGATATCATATTACTTGTACATATGCTTTAGTAGCTTGTGCATTCACTTTAGGGGTTAACCCTTCCATGAGATTAGGGTTTGGAGGTATATGATAACGGTTTAGAGCCCGTTTTGATATAACATTGTGAATGGTACATTATAGGAATAATGTACTTTGTAATAAGGATATGATGATATTGACTTGACATATTGTGATGTTTGCTTGACATATATGAAGACAGGATTGCCATAGATAGGTTGCGTGAGCTTGTCTACTTTAGTTATGACATACTGAGATATATAAGTAATGTAATAAAGCGAAAAATTTCCCCGTACAATTGTGATAATAGTAAAA
Source organism: Tanacetum coccineum (assembly GCA_026074375.1). Classification (NCBI taxonomy): domain Eukaryota; kingdom Viridiplantae; phylum Streptophyta; class Magnoliopsida; order Asterales; family Asteraceae; genus Tanacetum; species Tanacetum coccineum. The sequence continues at coordinate 19,165 of BQNB010042557.1, forward strand.
TAGGTTTTGCATTTGATGAAAATTCTTGGGTTGTTATATTTTTCTTCCAAAGTTGATATAGAAGACTGTTTACACTAGATATTTTTGGCTTTTTGAACTTTTTGACACAACTGAATTCTAAGAACTAGTACTCAAAACTTGGTTTAAAACATAAAAAAATAGATTAAGACTAATGAAAAATAAGCTAAGAAACAGATTATGACCGAATAAGCTAGATGTAAGCCTTTAGAAAAACCAATGCTGAAATTCAGCATATGCTGATGAAATTATTAGACCTAAACTAGGCTTCAAATGATTACAACCTTTTTGACATTTGAAACTAAAGATGTAGCAATCTTTTAGACTCTATTTGACACAAAAATCTACACTCAAATGGAAATTTTTAAAGAGCTTAACAAAATAAGCTAATAATAACACTTTTAGACTCTAGACTTTTGAAAACTTATTTAAATCATACAAAGCTTGTTAAAACTGATGAAAACTTATATAAAACTATTTTAAAAACTAATTATAAGCTAAATGAAACTAGATTAGAAAACAATATCACACTTAGCAGTATTAACTTGTAGTTAATACTGCTAATCTAAACACTCCCTTAAATTCTTTAAATTCATCATTTTAAGCTATGATAGACTTAATTAAGCAGAATTACAAAAACAGTTTAATAACTAAGATATTTAAGGACTCATAAGCTAAAATTTAGAAAAATAAGCACTCAGAAATAAGCTAAACTAAAAAGCTATTATGACTATTTTTGGACAGATATTGATTCAAAATGAACAAACAACTAAATTACTTGATAAACTACTAAGACCTCAACATATAAGCTAGCATAGGATAGAATTAGCACTAATGGGCATAGAATAAGCATTAATAAGGATATATAAGTAGTGTGCAAGCATGTCAAGGGAAAATGGAATAACCTGGATCTAAAATCTTTCACTGAAGAACCTAAAGCTCTAGGGATTCAACTTGTTGTCAATAAGCTGAATCCAAACCCATAAGCTCATCCATTGCTAGCTTATCATCCAAAAATCTCAAAAACAAATCCTTAATAATGAAACAGTAATTTTAACACAAGATTTAAAATGAAATAGGAATTTTATTAAAATAAAAAGGTTTACAAGATTAAAAAGATGAATTACATTGAAAAGTAAATAAGCTGAAAATAAGCTAAACCTAATCTATCCTACACTACACTACTCCTAGATGCCATTCTCTGTGTGCTTACGTCTCCAAGTTTTAATCCAAGCCATCCATTCTTGTAAATCGCCTTTTTGATTTGATCTTGTCCCTTGATTTTGGTGCCACGTCCCATCATCTAATAGCCTTGCTCTGGATCTCCAAGGTGGACAGTCTAAGAGGTGACATGCTTTTCTTATAACCTTGAGCTTCTAGAAAGGATTTGGGAGTGTATGGTGAATAAGGTTTACCCTGGTGTTGTTGTTGTAAGTGTAAAAGAGAGGGAAAAAGAGTGAAAAAGATATATAGTACATCTGTTTATAACTTTCTCTTTGACCCGTTTTGTTTGAATAAGTTTGACTAGGTAAGAGGATTTAGGCTTAGACATGGGATTTTGGGCTTGGAATGGGGTAAAGATTACACGAAATGGATTTAGACCTTGGATTAGATTAATAAGTTTTAAAGCTTAATGGTTTTTATAAGTAATATTCTTAATGGGCTGACCCGACCTAATAAAATGGGTACGGGTTGGCTTATTAAGGATAAATATGCCTTCGGCTTTGATTTCTCATACTCTTTCCATTCCCATTCTCGGTTTTGTCATTTTGCTTTGTTTTTGTCCTTTTATGCAATATCTGTTACCTGCAAGACACAATTCACAATCAAACAAATACAATGCATTATTCTGTATTTATTGGTCATTATTGGTCTTTTTAGCTCGTTTTATTAGGTAAAAGGTATGTGTATTTAAGCACATACCAAAATCCCCCATACTAAGCTATTGTCGTGTCCTCACGCAATGTCATAAATACAATCTTAGAAAACCAACAATTTCAACCCCCTTAGACTAATTAACTCGAAAAGTAGCTAAGTGTTCATCTAAAGGGATTTAAAAATCACTAGTTTTGAAAAGCACCCCGTTTTATCTTTTTTATGCATTTATTCATAACTTTACGGAACAAGAAACACTAAAAATGATAAATTCATCGTCCTTGATTGTTCACCTGCCCCATACTAGGCTTAAAAACGAAATCATTGTTAAATACAATTTAAGATGCTAATACTACTCATAAATGCTAATTGTGGATGCATAGCTACTTTCCGCTCCCTTATTTCCTAAATCCTCTAAAGATTTTATTATTATTATTTGTGTCAAATAAATTAATGTCTTATTCACATAAAGTAAACTCGGTTTAGACCATAATTAGTTTAAAATCTTTTCCTAAAGAGACGACATGGTGAGAAAAAGGTCCACACTAAGGTTCTACTTTCGCACGATTTAGGGGTTATCCTTTTTAGATAACACCGGAGTCGAAAATTGGCTTTATGATTATTATTATTGCAACATTATTAAACATCAGTCCATTAAACAACTGCCACATCGGTATGCGAGCCGACCATGGTCCAGGAGTCTTATTTCGACCTCGGTGATCCTTGACCTTTTTGAACGCTGCAACATCGGTTGTGAGCCGGCAAGATGCAGCAAACTTTTATCAGTCTCAAATTATTACTTTGTGCCTTATTTAGAAGACTGCAACATTGGTTGTGAGCCGGCAAGATGCAGTTAACTTTTATCAGCCCATAGTTTTATTAACCTCCACCCTTTAAACGACTACCACATCGGTTGTGAGCCGGCAAGAGGTAGTGGTCTTATTTCGGCTTCGGTTTATTACATAACTTATTATTATTATTAGCCAAATTTCAAGTCCTACGGTCTTTTAACAACTGCCACATCGGTTGTGAGCCGGCAAGAGACAATTGCCTATTTCCACGGAACACTGACAAAACCTCGTTATGTACCTTACTTTCACCAGAAGGAATCTCTACGAAGTGATTTAAACTAAGAATCGCAAAAACCTAAAATAACTTTATTTATTTAACAATTATATAAAGTTTATTAAGCTGATGGGAGCAAAAAGTCACAATTAACCTCTATGAGCCTTAAAGAGTTCCAACTACTCTATGTTTAGCATCTAACTTATATAAAACTCTATCATTTCACGTTCTTCGTAAATTTAAAATCTTTAATAAAAAGATCCGCGAATGCTTAGACTAATAAAACAAGCTTTTCATATTTAAAGTCTATCATGGAAACTTGTAGACTCTTGGCTTTTTCAAACAAGAATTCGCGTTTTAAAGCTTCTTGTATAAAAGACTAGCAAAAGCTTAAATTTATATAAGTTAAGGGGCAAGATAGAGTGCAACATGCTAGATCAAGTCAAAATTTATTCCTTAAAAAGACAAAACATCGTGTCAAAACACTTATTCTATTTCTGAAAATTTTTAAATTTTGGCATATTTTTGCTGTGGAAAAACGGGGTTACGTAAAGATAAGGCAAATGCAAGTAAGATCAATCGAAAGATCCCCCCATACTAGAACTACACATTGTCCTCAATGTGAGACTGTCACCCCCATACTAATTTCAAGGCATAATCCAAATATTAAGGGTTCTCTACACAAATCTAAAGCCGTTTATTAATTATGCTAATAGATAAACGTTAATCAATAAGATCTAGGATATCGGATTCCTATATATAAGCATGCGAAGGATTGAAGATCGAGTGGACGATGGAAAAAACCACGAGCATGAGAGTCTTCAAAATCCGGGGCTCTTGGACATAAAACTACAAAACACGAAACATGAAAAAGGAAGAGGTGAGCCTCCTCACATCACACTTATTCATTATATTAATATACTACTACTAAGGATAAGCATGGGTTGCCACCCACGAAGCGCTTGTTTTTGTTAACCGAGTCTCTACCTTGACTCTCCCAATATCATCGTGATATTAGGGACAAAATACGTGGAAGAGCAAACTTCCATTGGAAATTCATATGCCACCGGCTTAAAAGAAGAAAAATGAAGAGCGGAGATACCGGGGTCAAAAATGATATCCTCACTCCCGGAGGAGAGAGGAAGAGAATAATTCACTTGATAGGTAAAATAAGGAAGAAAAATTCGGATAACATATGTAAAGGAAAGATAATAGCGATCCTTAAAGGGTAAGCTCACATATGTTGGAGAAAAATTTATCTCATGAATCTCGGGGTCAAAAACTTTGACCATAATCTTCAAATCATTAATATCACTTACACTCCTTGGGTCATGATCAAGGAACACCTCGGGAGTGAGACCAAGTATAGTATCATTACTAAGCAAACTCTCAAGATAGAGTATATCTCCCTCCAAATCATGATAACCGTCTTCAATATCTGTAGAAATATCAATATCAAGAAAAGCATCGATCTCATCAATATCGCCTCCTAGGTCGAAGATTAAATCATCAATTGGAGCATCGTATAAAATTTTCTTCCATTTATTCTTTTTAGATTCCAAATCAAATAAATCGTCATTCTCTTCGAGAGGTGGGTCATCGGTGAACCCCTCAAGAATGGAAACAACACTTATCATTTGTGTAGATGAATTACGGTGAAGTAAAAGCTCAACGTCGTTACTAGGAGTGAAACACTTATCCTTATTAGAATCATAAAGAGGTGTGAGTAGTAAAGTCGACTCATCAAGGTTGGAATCCTTGCACTTGATGTCCTCTAACACCTCATCAAAAATAGGATTTACATCACTAGAGATGTATTCGTCATTGAATTCGAAAAGAGGGTTTGAGTAAATTTTAAAATTGTCTTCCAGAACGATCTTATCGGATAGTGACTCGTCATCACTAGAGGTAAAATCGTCATTTGAATCGAAGAGAGGGTTAGAGAAAGTCACGGCTTTTTCCTCATAAACGTTAATGGGAGATATATCATCACACGAAGGTAAATCACACTCACTATCATTCCCGGATGTATCCTCGGACTTACTTGGGATTGGAACAAGGTCCTCAACACTAGACTTTATGAATTCGTCCGATTCCTTTTCAATAATAGTGCTAAGTTCCTCATTCCCCATGATGAGAGAGTCCTCGGGCTCCATAGTCGGTAAGACGGGTGTGATTGCAATAGACGGAAGAAGTTTAGAAATAATATCTCTCAAAGGAACAGAACTCTCCTCTTCATCGTCATCATAGCAAAAAGATTTGAAACATTGCGAAGGATAAGTACTAAGATTAGCCACCTGCTCTAGACGCTGAAGCTCTTTCTTTTTATTAATCTCAATACTAATTCCATTGAATTTACCTTTAAGCTCATTAATCATATTTTCACATTCCCTTCTAAAATGAATATCAATTTTCTCATTACGATAATCTTTAATCTGTAAGTCATTACTTAAACTTAACATTTCATCTAAATAATGCTGCTTAAGATCCTCCATTTCTTGGAGACTCATTTCTTGAAGAGGTGATTGATCGATGCTAGCCAACTGCTTTTGTTGAAGAAACTTTTAACAAATTGATGGTATCATTTGAAGAAGTTCATTCTGTAACTCATCTATTTTATCCCATCCATTGTGTACATCACTTATCCTTTGCTGATCTTGATGATTTATGGAATACTGCGGGGGTTGGTCAAAACCGGAATAGCTAGAATTATAGATAGGATTAGGCTCAAAGTGGTTTTGATTCATCGGTTGACATTGAAAACTTTCACGAGGGCCCCCACAGCTTTCACGGCAAAGATATTGTTGTGGAAAACTCAGTGAATTTTGTGCATAATAATTATCACTATAGGTTTGATTGTAGCATGGTTCCTGCTCATAGACAAGCGGAAACCGAGGTGGATAATCATAACCAAAGTGAGAATCATTTCCACATAATTCGCACAAGTATGTCTCCTATTAGGGTTGTGAAGGGTGGGTGAAATCGTTTGGAGGATCATTAAGATCATTATTGGATGAATTTCCATTATTTAAAGCGCAAAACGAACAAAATCCTTCACTAAGAGCATATCCACACCACTTGCAAGAACACCGTTGACAACGTTCACCTCTTTCTAACAGATATTTACAATGAAAACAATGCCATTGGTCGAATGGAGTTGTTTGGGGCTGTGAAGGTAGGTTAGAAAAATCGGGAGTTTGATTATAAGAATTAGAGTCATAGACGGGTTCATCTCTAAAACTCGCATTGGTACAATGACGACAATTTCCACCGTTAAACGGACCTCCACACCACGAGCATCTTGAAAACCAAGACATATTGAAGAATTATCGGATAACAAGGTTAAGAGAATAAGAATTAAACGAATAAGAGGATAAAGAAGAATATTTATAGATTTTTTTAAATAAAGAAATAAGAAATAAGAGAGAAAAATATTTTTGGTATTTTTTTAATATTTATAAAAGAAAAGGAATAATAAAATTAAATGAAAAATATTTTTGGATTTTTATATTTTTAATAAGTACGAAAATAAACTTTCCGAAAAAACATTAACGGGAATTTAAAAACGCGACATTTAAGCAAGTAAATTAAATTTTAACCCTACGAACTCAAATTTAACTTCTAAAAATTCTAAATGACAAAATAATTTTAGAAAAAAGAATTATATTTTTTTTGACTTTTATTTTATTTAATATGAATTAAAAACAGTTTTAATCTAAATAATGCATAAAAATAATAAACTAAATTATAAAAATCTAAAAAATTTATAGAAAATAATTTAGATTGTTTAGAAGCTAAGAAAAATATAAACTGGAAATAAGCTAAACGGATAAGCTGCTAAATAAGCTATATAAGACTAATAAGCAAAACTAGAAAAACGGGTTAAATATTAAATGGTGTGATGGTTTAACTGAAAAGACCCCAAGGTAGCTGGTATTTAGAGTGTGTTTTGAGGTGTTGGTGTTATGAAGGAGATGTCACTGGTTCGAACCCTGTGGTCTCCCTTTTTGTGAAACTATTTTGTTATTTTCTTTTTGAAAAACTAGGAAGATTAAGCAACAATAAGCCAGGATTCAAAAATACATTTTTTCTAAAAATCCAAAATAAGCTCAACTAAGCTTTTTAAAGACAACAGTACTAACTTTTAAGTTAGTAATGCCAAGATGGGCTTACAACTGCTATGCTTAAAGAGAACCTAATAAGTCCTTAATTAAGCTAAAAAGTTGATTAAAACTTAACTCCTATATCTAATAAGCAACTAGAAACACGGATACGCAAAATAAATCAGCTAATAAGCATTTGACATCCAAATCAGTATGCTAAAATTGAGGCTCAAAAGGACTTTGACAGTTTATTTGACTACTTTTAAGCTGAGATTATGCCTCAATAAGCTAAAACCAACACTTAAAAATTCAAAACAATGCTAGTCTACCTTCCAATGAACACATAAAAACAGATTTTAAGAAAATTAATTAAGAAAAATGCTTAAAAATAAGCTGATATAGAAGACTGTTTACACTAGATATTTTTGGCTTTTTAAACTTTTTGACACAACTGAATTCTAAGAACTAGGACTCAAAACTTGGTTTAAAAAAGACTAATGAAAAATAAGCTTGGAAACAGATTATGACCAAATAAGCTAGATGTAAGCCTTTAGAAAAACCAATGCTGAAATTTAGCATATGCTGATGAAACTATTAGACTGAAACTAGGTTTCAAAAGATTACAACCTTTTTGACATTTGAAACTGAAGATTTAGCAATCTTTTAGACTCTATTTGACACAAAAATGTACACTCAAATGGAAATTTTTAAAGAGCTTAACAAAATAAGCTGATAATAACACTTTTAGACTCTAGACTTTTGAAAACTCATTTAAATCCTACAAAGCTTGTTAAACCTGATGAAAACTTATATTAAAACTACTTTAAAAACTAATTATAAGCTAAATGAAACTGGATTAGAAAACAATATCACACTTAGCAGTATTAACTTGTAGTTAATACTGTTAATCCAAACACTACCTTAAATTCTTTAAATCCATCATTTTAAGCTATGATAGACTTAATTAAGCTAAGAATTACAAAAACAGTTAAATAACTAAGATATTTAAGGACTCATAAGCTAAAATTTAAAAAAATTAAGCACTCAGAAATAAGCTAAACTAAAAAGCTATTATGATTATTTTTGGACATATATTGATTCAAAATGAACAAACAACTAAATTACTTGATAAGCTACTGAGATCTCAACATATAAGCTAGCATAGGATAGAATAAGCACTAATGGGCACAAAATAAGCATTAATAAGCAGATATAAGTATTGTGAAAGCATGTCAAGGGAAAATGGAATAACCTGCATCCAAAATCTTTTACTGAAGAACCTAAAGCTCTAGGGATTCAGCTTGTTGTCAATAAGCTGAATCCAAACCCATAAGCTCATCTATTGCTAGCGTATATCCAAAAAGCTCAAAACTAAATCCTTAATAATGAAATAGTAATTTTAACACAAGATTTGAAATGAAACAGGAATTTTATTAAAATAAAAAGGTTTACAAGATTAAAAAGATGAATTAATTGAAAAGTGAATAAGCTGAAAATAAGCTAAACCTAATTTATCCTACACCACACTACTCCTAGATGCCATTCCCTGTGTGCTCACGTCTCCAAAGTTTTAATCCAAGCCATCCCATTCTTGTAATGGCCTTTTTGATATTTTGATCTGTGTCCCATTGATTTTGGTTGCCAGCGTCCCATCATCCAATAGCCTTGCTCAGGATCGCCAAGGTGGACAGTCTAAGAGGTGACATGCTTTTCTCGTGACCTTGAGCTTCTAGAAGGGATTTAGAAGTGTATGGTGAATAAGATTTACTCTAGTGTTGTTGTTGTAAGTGTAAAAGAAAGGGAAAAAGAGTGAAAAAGATATACTGTACATTTGTTTATAACTTTCTCCTTGACCCGTCTTGTTTGTATAAGTTTGACTGGGTAAGAGGATTTGGGCTTAGACATGGGATTTTGGGCTTGGAATGGGGTAAAGATTACACGAAATGGATTTGGACCTTGGATTGGATTAATAAGTTTTAAGGCTTAATGGTTTTTATAAGTAATATTCTTAATGGGCTGACCCAGACCAATAAAATGGGAACGGGTTGTCCTATTAAGGATAAATATGCCTTTGGCTTCGATTTCTCATACTCTTTTCATTCCCGTACTCGGTTTTGTCGTTTTGCTTCATTTTTGTCCTTTTATGCAATATCCGTTACCTGCAAGACACAAATCACAATACAAATGAATACAATGCATTATTCTGTATTTATTGGTCATTATTGGTCTTTTTAGCTCGGTTTATTAGGTAAAAGGTATGTGTATTTAAGCACATACCAATCACTTAGAGATTCGACATGCTATACGTTCGTTTGATCGGTACCTCCGATACAAGTAAGAATCACCAAACCCAGACAGGGGATATTAAACCCAAATAGATCTATTTATAACACTCGCGCTTACAACATGTAATTAATGGTTCATGATCGGGTAGTTGTGGGTTAATGGTACTTAGGCATAACCAGTAAACGTATAATTAAAGCACTTGCGTCCAATCATAAAACAAGTAATGTTTCTCACCCCAATATTTCAAATCAAGTAAGTTTGTAAAATGGGAAAAAGTAGGGCTATAAACTCACCTTAAGTAATAGAAGAGATTCGGGAATAACCCGACTAGATAATAATCCACGACGGTGCTGGATCACGACCTAATAAATAACGGCTCGATTTAGTATGAGGTTGTATGAGATGAGTGATGTGAATGTATTTTATAAACTTTGTATCACCAATGTACGTTTGTGTATTAGTTTTATAAGTCAAAATAAGTCTTACGTCAAAGTTTACTATTTAATTTTTAAACTTATATACTTTACCAAAACTCTTAAGTGTCCTACTTCATAAATTCATATCTCGCCCGACTCTTTCTATTTTAGAAAACTTCTGACTCGTATGCAAAGTAATTAGACCATACTACAATATTCCTTAAGGACTCTAAGCCTCATTCGGACTCTAAAATGCTCAAAAATGACTTTTAAAGTGACCAATCAGCACTAAACTAAGTAAAAATGGATGCTGAAGTTTTATTAATAACGCATATTTTCGGTCAACTTTGAAAGGCTGTAACTTTTTCGTTACAAGGTTTTACAAAACGTGCGAGTACAATCTGGAAAGATCAGCACGAAGGCTATAAGTTTTATGTTTTGAACTTTTAAAGATTCGGACATTAAAATGGTCGAAATCGGGCTCGAACACGCGACCTCAGAAATGTTGAATGCAGTTTTTCAGTTTTTGCAAAATTTGACGCAATATACAAATGGACATAGCTTCTTCGTTATATGTCCGATTTTAGGGATTCAAGCGGCCATGTTTAGCTTATAAGGTCCAGTTTCTAAAATAAATGCTAGATGTTGCAAACTTAACTTCTCGCTGTCCGAAACGGGCTTATAGGACAACCCTCTATAAACTACGCTAAATACCACTTTTCTAATTCACCTCCCCCACTTGAAATATATAACCCCCTCGTTGTATATATATAACATGAAAAACAAGAAATTTAAGAATTAGAATAGAAAACTCTCCTAAGAGTTGCTCGGTATAAACCTCCATGTTGAGTATATGAGCAAGGATGTGTGTTGTAAATGCGTCTGAATACTAGCATGACTACAACACACATAGAATTCCAGAAAATAAGCACACTAAATTCATTCAATCGTCCAGAAAGTTCCTATATATATCATAAAAAAACAAGTGCAATTCTATCTCCAGATAATCGTCGGTTAGAAAATAAAACCTAAAAATTTAAAACTATATAAGAAGTCGATATGCCGTATCCATGTTTCAGGATACGTCGTATTGAGATATGTATTAAAAATTACTGGTCAGAGGTCGAATACTCTATATCCATTTAATGAATACGCCGTATAGACAAGTTTGACAATAAAGTTTTAAGTGCGAAAAAATAAAATGGATAACGTCCAGGTCGGGGTCAATACATTGTATTCATACTGTTTTTATACGCCGTATCGGTTACCTGGAAAGACAGACTCAATAACAAAATTGAAAATTACATTCCAGGATGTCTCCCAGCAAGCACTTTTGTTTACAGAAAAGTCTTTAAGTTAGACTTGCTTCTAGCTTCTACTTGGTACTTGCTACAGACCATCCTTTATCCTTCTTTCGAAAAATATCTTGGTAGATTTGAGAAACGTTTTCTTCGGTTTGGACCCAAATGTCATATTCGTATTCCTTGATTACCACATATTCCTTCGCTGGTCCAAATGAATATTTAACTACCTCGAATTTTTTGATTTACATGTAGGTGGTTTCACGTAAGGAATTCCAAGTAGCTTGCATATTTTCTCCTTGGATCTTATTTCTTCTTCGTTAACATAGTAAGGAGGATCTTTTTGAATCAAGTAGTCTTCTAAATCACCGATGTCATCACTGTCATCTCCTATAAGCTCGTGCTCATCAAACCATCCTTCATTCTTTTGAGTTTATAATCATTGTTTGTTCCTACATCATCATTAAATACTCTAGAAACATCAAGATAAGGGTTACAATTAGAATTAGCATTGGGTCCTATGTGGTTTGCACCCTTAAAATCCTCTCATTCATCACTAGGTTCTTTATCTACCCCTTTAGATCCTTCGAAGATGGTCTTATAATTTAAAGCTTCATCTTTTAATTCAGCTTCTTCAAGATTCTCATACCATTCATAAATCTCAAAGTAAATTACGTCTCCATTCTAAATCACTCTAGGTAAATCTCCACCATTGCAATATTTTTCCATTTTCTAATTGTAAGTGGGCCACTTAGGATGCCCATTCTTGAAGCAAAATGGCTTGCAAATATGTTCACTATCGTCACTAGGTTCCATCCAAGGTCCATAATCCAACCATGGCATATTAGCCACCCATGGAACGTCTTTGTTCCATTCATATATCCAGGCGTCTTTATATTCATCGTAAGTCTTGAATCCTGGAATATCATTAGTGAGTACATCCACATCAATCTTAAGCAGACAATTAAATTCCTTGAATGCTTCACATAGAGGCATTTCAAAGTGAAATATATCAGTATCGATCCTAAAGATTTGAGCAATGTCATATTCTTCGATCAAGGTTCCATCTCTAAGGTTAGAAAGCTCATCATCCGTTATCACCTCTTCATCATCCTCTCTAGTCCAATAATCCCATAGATCATTCTTAGTGCATCCATCCACGGTCTTGTAGTTCCTAAATGTTGAAGCTAACTAATTTTTAAACTCAATGTTAGTTGGATCCCACTCGACCTTGGTGTTATCTCCGTAATCTTTCATCTTTCCGCCAGTACGAGAAGGTGGATAGAATTTCCCAAAACAAATTCCGTCAGATCTACCCAAGTAGTAATCGAACCAATAGACTCATCACCCACCACTTGCTTGCAGCCTCAGCTAGTGAAAAAGGGAGAACACGTACCCTAAGTTGATTATGACTTACGTTGGGTACGTTGAGAAAATCAATTATCTTAAGGAAATTTCTAATATGTTCAACTACGTCTTCTTTGTTTGTTCCACTAAAAGCATTATCATGCAATTCAATGAGAAATCGACCCGTTAATTCAATTCTACCCTTCTTGTTATTTCCTAATTCATAGTTAATTCGGTTATATTCATGTATTCCTCCACAGTTGGTTCTCCTATTGATTCTGTAACTTTTTATTCACTCTGATCTTCTAGGTCAGAAAATAAATTAAATTTCGATGAACTCAAATAATCAAGACTCGTTGTCTTGAAAAGCTTCCTTATTGAATGTAATACTCATTACGGTTCTTCGTAAGGTGTAAGGAGGTCTTTGGTTGAACTCCTGGTCATTCACTACCTGAAACACAAGACAAACAATCAGTAGGATAGGCTCGGAGGAGAGAAAATACAAAAAACTAAAAACGAGAATGAAATACGAAAAATTAAACTCTGCTGTTGTATTAGATGATCAATACGCTGTATTCAATTAACTGAATACGTCGTATTGATCTGTTGAACAGAATATGCTGTATTGGATATGAAAGGTAGATACGCCGTATTCAACTAGGTGAATACGCCGTATCGGTTGTCCGACCAGTACAGTAACATAAAAGAAAAACAATGCAGAAAAACAAATAAATATGCAAAATTATACAATGTAGAAAAATCAAACAAACACGACAAAGACTCTATATTAAATTACACTAATGTAAATTATGCTAAATCTGAATTATGTTAAATCTAAACTAAAATACTAATAAAAACAAGAATTAAACAAACTCACTCCCCGACAGCGGCACAAAAAACTTGATGTGTCGTTGTGCGTAGATAATATTTATTATTAAGTTTTACTGTTTATATTTTGTCGACTTTACCTAAAACCAACACTAAGGGGCAGTGTACCCGATCAGTTGTAGGTTTGTTGGTAAGTAGGGTGTCAATCACTAAGAGCGAGTGTTAATACTTAAGGCTACTAGTATTTTAGTTATCTAAGCTAGTCCTAATTTATTATATGTTATACCTAAGTTAAACCTAAACTAATATAAAGGGGGGGGGGGGTTCAGCCTAAGAGACTGGCATAAGTTTTGGTTTACCTAGACTGAGATTGGGCAATTAACACACACAAGTTGATAGTTAGAAGATAGAGAAGCAGTCAAGCCTAATGTAAGGAAAACGTATTAACTATATTTATTCTAATGAAATGCAGGTTTTAGTTTATAAGTGCAATGATTGTCTTATCTCGTTGTTGATATATCATTCCTAGATTTAGGCGGTACTTGTTCCTAAAACCTAGATCTGGCAATTCTGTCACAATTAACCACATCCGCATAATGTACCCATGGTTGATTATAATCTATCTTAGAAGACAATAATGGTGATCTTATTGAATCCTAGCTCATCGAGACTTTACTAACTTACTGCTTAACGACTCTTTATATACTAGTAGTCCAATGTCCAGATCTTTACTAAAGGAATCGGAACGTCATTTGTTGATCCTACATCACCTGCTAGTCCAACTTGTTCACTAAACCAAAGGTAAAGACATGTCAATATTTGTTATCATATTAATCTAGATATATAAATTACAAATATGGAGAGCTATCCCGGCAACTAGCTAACGCTCTATCTGTATTCCTAAATCTAGTTGAATGATAGGTCGCATACTTAAGCACATAAACGAGTATAAATTGATAAACATAAAACAACACACAACGAATAAGATGCAATCGAGATAAACATAAACCAAATGTTAAATTATCATAAATATGGCTCATACCTAAAGATATTAGCCAATAGCTATTGTAACTATACAAATGTCATAGATGAACAATTAAGGTAAACTAAACTGTTAAGAATGATACCAAAAACTGAACGCGTATTTAGAGTATAGAAATTACAAGGGTTTCCTATGGATTGAAGCGTGTTGCAAGACCTTCTTGGCTTCTCCTGTCTTCTAAAAATCAAACCTGGTGGTTAATGCCTTCTTCTCAGTCTTCGATATAAGTTTTGCACTCCAAAATTCGTACTTAGGGTTCGATATTTATAGGCTCTGGAATTTGGTTGATACGCCATATTGAAGGGGTTCAAGACGACGTATTAGGATTTCTTGGCGTAGGCTTTACAATCATTATCTTCCAGAATCTTCCATGAACCATCAGTGGATAAGGCGTATGAGTTTTTTTGGATACGGCGTATTGATCTTCAAATCTTCGTAGTTTCTTATGAAGTCGAGGCACAGATATGCCATATCTTCCTTGATGGATACAGCGTATAGGTTGTCAAAATAGTGTCTTCATAATTTCTTCGTTTAAGCTCCAAAATACATGCCTTTTGAGTATCTTTCACTCTTTGCTCGATAACTACTGCAAATAACAAATATAAACAATTAAGTACCAATTCATGCATAAATAATATAAAAGGAGCAATATAGCTGGGATAAATGATGCTATAAAAATAACGTTATTTGATGTCATCAGCCAATTATCTTTCCGTCGGCTAACTCGACAAAATACTTAATATCTAGTATAGTGGGGGCAATATCAATTAAGGAGCTAAACGTAGTTGACACAAAATTTTTATCGGAACCAGTACCAAACAACATTGAAGCATAATGATTAATGGGGATAAATGTACCCGTAACGACATTTGGGTTCTGGTTGGCTTCTCCTCGTCCTCTAAGGGAATAATGTCTTCCTATAGCTTCACCATTTCTGGCTTGATCTCCACCGTTTTGGTTCTTCAGGTTTGGGCAATCACTACAATAATGACCTTGTTTTCCACACTCATAACAAGTCATCGTAGTCTTTGGATTTACCAAGGGAGCTCTCTGATTGGTAGTAGAAATGGGAGTCTTACAATGCCTCGCCTGATGACCAACCTTCTTGCATTTTCCTTACTTTACAGTGCACGGCCCGTTATGATGCAAATTTCACTTATTACAATAGGGTAAGCTTCCAGAATAAGGCTTCTTCTTATTACTTCCTATCGTGAGGCTCTTACTACATTGGATCTCTTGAATGGTTGTTGGTGTACATGATTGTCTCTCGAGTGATTCTCCCACTTTCTTTTGTTGTCAGCTTGTCTTGTAGTAATTGCATGAACCTTTTGGTCCATCAAGCTGCTTGCCATTCTAGCGGCATCCTGAAATCTTGTTGGGGCAAACGAAGTTACATTCCCCTGAATGCTGTCAAGAAGACCCCAGATAAACCTTTCAATCTTGTCCTTTTCCTCAGGGACCATCTTAGGACATAGTAAAGACAACTCTTATAACCTTTAGGTATAAGCAGTCAAATCGTTACCCTTCATAGTCAAGTTCTATAACTCACTCTCCATCTTTTGAATTTCGTTCCTCGGACAATACACCTGAGTCATCAACTTTATAATTTCTTTCCATGTCATCGCATAAGCAGCATCAGTTCCAACTATCCTTTTGAAAGGGTTCCACCATGTCACTGCACCATTTTGTAGGCTGCATATGGCATATTTCACCTAACATCTTGGTGTATAGTTACTGATGTGAAACACAGATTCCATCTTTTCGAACCACCTTGTCAAACCAACTGCTCCTTCAGTCCCCTTGAAGTTGAGTGGTTGACAGTTCAAAAATTCCTTATAAGTACACTCACGGGCAGCTTGCATAGCTCCTCCCGCATTATCACCATTATTTCCATTCCGATCGTTTTTGTTACCATTACCGTTTACATTTCCTCCTCCATTTCCGTTTCTATTTCCACCTCCATTTCCATTCCCATGTCTATTATTGTTCCTACCTCCGTTACCATTTCCGTTATCTTCTTCATTCTTAACTAGGTTCCTGACGTTTCGGTTTGCCTCATAAGTTTCCAACGCTTCTGCCACGCGTTGGGCGATCACTTCCTCAATGGCTTCAGGTGTCATTTCGGATCGAGTAGCAGGCATGATTCTAAATCACAAACATATAACATATGATGAGATTTTTATACAAGGTGTAGTCACCATAAATGATAAATTAGAATGAAAGAGTATGATGAACGGGAATTTAAAGTATGATAGAATCACTATCATTTCAAAAAAAAGTAATATCACAAATAAGAGGGAACATAAAAGGAATAATAATGATAATAGATAGATAAATCACATATCGAAGATAATTCTTCGGTTACATCATCCTTTCATAAAAGGGAGTACATAATCCTAATACTACTGATATGAATGACTAGCCGATACATGATCCATGATGAAACAAAACTATGGCCTATAGCCAATACGCCTAATCATGAAAGTCTTGATCCTCCTCAAACTTTATTTGTCTGTAAAGTAAGTCATCCGGCTCTGCCTCAACTCCTCATAAACTGTTGCTCAACCCTAGCAACTCTCTCTTTCTCTCTCAAACCTTAATGAATCTCGAAGAGTCAACTCACTGATCTCTAGAGATCTAACACTATCATGTAAGATAATCCTCTCTACCTCAGTAGTCTCAAGCCTACTAGTCAAAGTCCTAGTCTCCTCCTTAACCTCCTCCATCCTCTAGAGAGGCATCTCCAACAAATGGTCATACCTCTCCTTGATGACCTCCTCATGGTCATCTAATCTCTTTACCACTGTCTGCTCGGGTATGCAGTAGCCTCAATGATGGCCTCAACATTAGACTCAATACCAGTCCTGCTATAATCCTCAACACTAGCCGCATAACCCGTCTTAATATTATCCTCGATGCTAGTCTCACGGTGATGTGCAGATGGTGAACCCCTCAACCTCTTACAAGGGGGTAAAAGTTCAGCTTGAATGGGTGACAAAGCTGCTGGCGAATGATCTGCTGCTAGAAGGAAGTAGTGGGTTATCTACCACTCTTACGAGACGGCCAATCCGATGATGAAGATGAGAGTGAATCTAATGATGATGAATGTAGTGATACCCTACACCTCTTACGAGGTGATGGTGATGATGAAGAATGAAACCTCCTACGATTCGCTGGTATGCGAGCTGGAAATGGGTGTACTCTTTTCCTTGCAGTCAACATCCTATGACATTGTTAGGGTGAGTATGGTAGGGTCGACCCAAGGGAATCTCCTGACCAGGTAGAACAAGAACAACAGGTAGGCGATGCAACCCTGGTGGTGCAGGTATAATCTGAAGAGATGCTGGTGGTGTAGATGCAAAAGATGATGATGATAGGATAACTAATGAAACTGATGACCCAATGCTCTCGTCCGATGACTAAGCGGGTACGGGGATATCCGAAGAAGGCATGACACTGCACAACAAAAGTTTATATAACTACCCTTTATACGAAACGATGCAGGATGCGTGCAGCGTAAAAGTAAACGTAAGACAAAATAACTCGTAGTAAAATAATTGCACTCATGGACAAATAATTTATAGCAAAGTTGTTTAAAGCACAATAAACTTAAGCAAAGTATTATTGTAGACAAAATAATATTTAAGACGAACAATACTTAATATAAATAATAATCAAGTATAGGTAATAATAGAAGTGGATATAGGAAAATGAAAGCACGTATAGGTATCACGTAATGGTTATAGTCTAGGCCTAATATGCAACCTAGTTCTCTATAACCTTGGCTCTGGATACCAATCTGTCACACTCCCAAAACAGGTCACAGCGGAATGGGTAATTGAGGGCGTAACATTATGGATATTCATCACACAAGATACACTAGAACGACCACTATATGGACGTTTAGAAAAATAGTACAACGTTGCATTAATTAATATAACAAAGTTGATACATAGTTCAAAAGAAATTAAGACAAGTGCGAAAGCATAAAATGTTTTGATAAGCAACGGGTATTAAATTGATAGATAGTTTCTTGAAAAGTGAAGTCAATGCATGAGGACACCACATAATACATCACGAAGGTTTAAAGTTAAGCACCTGAGAAAAACATGCTTAAAATGTCAACATAAAGTTGGTGAGTTCATAGGTTTGTTTAAAGTATAAGTAAGGACCGCAAGATTTATAAACATATGATTTATTGTAACACATACAAAAATCACAAAGAAAACGCATTTACGTTCACCTAAGCTCATGACACCGAAGCTAAACAAAGTATGCAGCAAATGAATGTCAAATTATGAATGCCTAACTAGGTATCCAACCTAATATCACCTAGAGATTCGACATGATATACGTTCGTTTGATCGGTCTGATACAAGTAAGAATCACCAAACCCGAACGAGGTATATTAAACCCAAATAGATCTATTTATAACACTCGCGCTTACATCATGTAATTAACGGTTCATGAAAGGGCAGTTGTGGGTTAACGGTACTTAGGCATAACTAGTAAATTTATAATTAAAGCACTTGCGTCCAATCATAAAAACAAGCAATACCACCCCAATATTACAAATCAAGTAAGTTCGTAAAACGGGAAAAAGTGGGCCTATAAACTCACCATAAGTAATAGAAGAGATTCAGGAATAACTCGACTAGATAATAATGCACGACGGTACTGGATCACGAGCTAATAAATAACGGCTCGATTTAGTATAAGGTTGTATGAGATGAATGATGTGAATATATTTTATAAACTTTGTATCACCAATGTATGTTTGTGTATTAGTTTTATAAGTCAAAATAAGTCTTATGTCAAAGTTTACTATTTAATTTTTAAACTTATATATTTTTACCAAAACTTTCAAGTGTCCTACATCATAAATTCATATCTTGCCCGACTCTTTCTATTTTAGAAAACTTCCGACTCATATGCAAAGTACTTAGACCTTACTATAATATTCCTTAAAGACTCTATGCCTCATTCGGACTTTAAAACGCTCAAAAATGACTTTTAAAGTGACCAATGAGCACTGAACTAAGTAAAAATGGATGTTGAAGTTTTATTAATAACGCGTATTTTCAGTCAACTTTGAAAGGCTGTAACTTTTTGTTACAAGGTTTTACAAAACGTGCGAGTACAATCTGGAAAGATGAGCACGAATGCTACAAGGTTTCTGTTTTGAACTTTTAAAGATTCGGACATTAAAATGGTCAAAATCGGGCTCGAGCACGTGACCTCAGAAATGTTAAGTGCAAATTTTCAGCTTTTGCAAAATTTGACGCAATATACAAATGGACATAACTTCCTCGTTATAAGTCCGATTTTAGTGCTTCAAGCTGCCACGTTTAGCTTATAAGATCTAGTTTCTAAAATAAATGCTAGATGTTGCAAAACTTAACTTCCCGCTATCCGAAATGCGCTTATAGGACTGCCCTTTATAAACTATGCTAAATACCACTTTTCCAATAGTTTCGCCAACAAAACCAACATCGTCTACCTAAAACTCTTCCCTTCCACCGATTTACAACATTAACCCAGTTAGTGACTTAACTACCTCACAATAATCACGCTTATACTACAACTAAAATTCAAGATATACCCAAATAAGTTATCCAAAAACTCTTTACACACTTAATAAGAAAAATGAGTTACACAAACATAGTGATACTTTTTTGGTTGGTGTTTATGTATATGTGACGTGTATATATACATGTATATACACGATTTCTAATTTTTTTTCTTGTAAAATTTGTAAATAACTTGTACAAACGTAAAACATTTTTGATGAAGTTGTTAAAAGTACAAAAAGATTAAGAATTTGTTTTCTTACAAGTTTGATGAAAAGAATGGATCTTTAAGGACTAAATATCAACCCAAGTGAAGAACTAGTGACCCAAGAAGCCTTTGAATGAACCCCGATCAACAAACTAGTGCCAAATCTTGAATAAAGAAGCAAAAACACCAAAGTTAGTGGTGTTTGGTGGTTCGACCGAGCAAGAAGAAAAGAAGAGAGAAGAAAAGATTTTGTGTGTTTTTAGAGAGAAGGAAAATGATAAGATGAAATGATGGATGAATGAATAAATAAGGGATAGATTCATGCATATGGTTTGAACCTAGATCCTTCTCCTTTGGAATCCTAGGAATAAAGTTGTACCAAGAAGACCACAAAGCTAAATTTGTGGAGGGATGTTGGCAAGGAGGTAACGCCATATGGGAAGAAAGAGGGGGGGGGGGGGGGCAAATTTGTTAAAACTTGATTCTTTTTCCACTAGATATTTATTTAGGAAGTTTAAGATATTTAAGTTTGCTCAAGAATTTATTTTTAGTAATATACGCAGTACCCATAAACGTAAAAAACGCGTGACTTTCATAAATAAAATGCAGAAATTTAAATATACGCCTAATAGATAGAAACGCGATAGTCATCCAAAGACTACGTCAAATAGAAAGCCAGAACGCATCCGGTAAAGATTCTCGATTATACGCTGGACAACTTCCCGGTTTAGGTTTAATTAATCACGTAGCTTGTAAAATTCAAATTAATGCACGTAAATTTGTTGTAATATCGGCCTACGAAATTTACGAGTGTTACAACATAATCGAAACATAAACGGGTATGAAGTGATAAACATAATCAACATGCAACGAAAAGGTAAACAATCGATATAAACAAATCAAAACATCAAATTATCATAAACATGGCTAATACCTATATGTATTAGCCCATAGTCATTGTAACAATACACAATATCATATACGAACGATTAAAGTAAAGAAAACGTTACGCTAACCAAACGTATATAGCGGAGTGTAATGATTACAAGAGTTTTCCTATTAACTTGAGGCACTTGCAGGACCTTCTTGGCTTCTATTATAGTCTAAGAATCATACTTGGTGGTTAAAAGCTTTTCTAAAACCGAATGAAGGTTTTCTTTATATTGGTTTTGAGATCAGGTCGATACGGCGTATTGGGGTTATATGGCGTGGTTTTCACAATTATTTTATTCTGTAAAATTCATAAACCACAACTGAATACGGCGTATGGGGTCTTCTGGATACGGCGTATTGATAGTGAAACGTGCTTGTTCAGAAGGTTGACAAAGTATCTTATACGGCGTATCTGCTGATGTGGATATGACGTATTCTTCAAAGTCAGGAAATGGTCTTGATCTTGTCTAAGTCTTGGAAAATAATGTATCCGTCTAGAATGATACATCGTATTCTTCAGATTTAGTATACTTTCTCAAACTTTATAATTTATGCTTAAAAACACGTTCTTTTCACCATCTTTTGCCAATTGCTCGATAATATATGCGATTCATAAGCGATTAAGTATCAAATCTTATATAAAACAGTGTAAAACGAGCAATATAAATGGGATACATGATGCTAACAATATGACGTTATTCGATGTCATCACCAATCTTTCATTTTTTAAATGTGAGCATTGATAACTCATCATATCCCGTCAAAACATGCATAGAGGATCACGCCTAAAACCACATACGTGCCCACAAATCCACAACGAAAGTAGCAAATTGTACTGTAACATATCTTCTTACTCATTTGTTTCTCCCATTGCAATCTACCATTAAAATCCGACCACGGAGTTTCACTTGCTAATATTTGCATACTAGATGGACCAACCAAGATGGTGGAGAAATAGTTAGGTTTGGATGTTGTGAACATATTGTTGGAATTGGGTATTGAGATTATTGAAAAAATTGTTGTATGAATTTATGAAGGGCAAAGTCAAAAAGATTGAATCAAAAATTGGTTTGAATAAATAATTTGATTGTGTTGTTGCTATCGTTTGCTATCGTTTGTGTCGTTGTTGTGATTAGTCGGGTCGGATTGATCGGGTTCAGATCAAATTCGGGTCAAAGTCGGGTCGAGACTAAAAAATACATACCTGAACCCGACCCTATTTGAATTCTGGTTACTCGCGTCCGGGTCAATTCGGGTGGGTCAACTCGGATCGGGTCTATTCGGGTTTGGGTCAACCCGAAAATGGGTAAAAAGTAAAAAAAATATTAATTTTTGTACTCTTTTAGATACAAAATATATAAAAAAATATTAAAAAATAAAAAAATCTTTATACGGGTCAATCTGGTCGACTCAAACTCGAGTTCGCCAAAAAATTTCAACCTAATACCCAACCCTATTCAGTACACGGATTACTCGGGTTGACTTGACTTAATAGAGGCGAGGTATAAGAAAACGAATAAAAAAACAATACAAATAGTGACATGGAAGTTGACTGCTTCATGTTCGACTAACACCTATAATTGATTACTCTATATACATATGGAAAATCAAGAATTTAAACAAAAAAGGAACTACATACAATAACAAAATTGACCAACATACATTTTTTAATTTTATTTGTATTACTATATGTAATAGTCTAACAAATCTTAATATGAATAATGAACTTTTCCCAATATAATATGATACTTAGATGTCAAATTCTTTTATTTGTATTACTACCTAAGTGTCATGATGAGTTTTGTAAGTTTTAAGAAAATTTTACATAATTATTTGCGCCTAAAGTTGCACAATAACATGAGGTAGGGTTTAGTCATGGCTTCAAGCCATAGCTCAAAAAATGTTGTCACTTCAGCAAAAGTGATATGACACCAAACTTGCTATGGCACCATATTTTGTGGCTCCCTTGTTGGCTTCAAGTCATGGCAAAAAGTGGTGTCATGAGTCTACACATATCTCACTAAATACACAAATACAATACAAAAAAAGGAAATGCATCGTGGCGTGAGATGGTATTTACCAGCCCACAAGTTACCAGCCAAAGGATGGTATGGTTGGCGCCACAAAAAGTTCGGCTGGTACCATCCTCCCTCTCTAAGCATCTACAAAACAGGTGATTTGGTTTTTCAATTTTGACCTTTGAAGTCAAACTTATTACCTTTCAACTTCAAGTTAATTATTGTGTCTCACCTTAGCTTCGACTATCATTCGATCAATCAAGACAAGACAGTCTTTTGTTGAACCATTTCTTTGAAATACTCGCAGGAATATGAGTTGCTGCAGTCTATAAGGAACGTGCGTTCGTTTCAGAATGTCTATGGGCGTTCTCAGATAATGTAAAAGGTACCAACATATATCGCAATATATGTAGGTTTGGTGTTTGATGTATATTATTCTTAACTTCCTATTTTCGACAAATGCTAAAGATAATAAATCATTATGCAGTTTCGCCCGTGTTAAACACGCGTTATGAGCTAGTTGATCAAGTAACATACATTTTATTTATGATTACCGTTATGAAAAAGTAAGAGAATCTTCCACAATCCTTCTAACTTTCTTCCTCTCGTCCACAGGTGACAAAGGAACCCTGATCCTCCTCATCCTATCAGTAAACTTTGAATTGAACTCGAAAACGTCAGTTTGAGAAACGGTTCTTGAGCTTGGCACCTTGTTGAGAATCTTATACTTAGCACAGGATAGGGATGCGAGTAATCTCACAACATCCTCATCAGCAAGATTTAACTGTGTCTTGATCTCAGAATAACTTAGTTGTTCCGAAGCATTAAATAGCAAAAGAGCTGCTGCCTGGTAGGTTGTTAAAACCAGCTCAATAGTTTTCTCATCAAATTTACCGCTCACATTGCACGTCCCTAGAGAATAGATCCATGTGAGCTTTCTGTGTTTGACTTTTGTCTGGTAGAACTCCTTAAACACTTTGACACATTTCACCATCTCTGCAGGCAGGCATAGATCAGAGGATTTATAACTCGGCCAGAAACCCGTAGTCAAAACAGTGACTGTAAAATCAATCCTAGGACTGGCAAGAGGATTATTTGAAAGGTATTCATTAAACTGACACTGATTCTCCTTCGCCAGTGCCAAATCTGTCACCATGCCTTCCATTTTTGATGTGAATTGTCCACCACATTGCTGCTTTAATTTAGAGAGGATCAATCTTTCATGTTCATCATTCCCACTCTTATCGAAAAGTAAACGCCGAGAAAGTTTCTTCCTATAAAACTCTGCAAAAAGGTCTTTATCGCTGATGTAAGCAAGAATTTTAACCACCTTATCCAAAGTTTCCTCGATAGCTTCATCACTAAGCTTCTCGCTACCACCCTTTTTGAGGATATTGTCACAATATGCAGATAGCAGCTCCGCACTAGAGCAACCAGCCACAGTTTTATTGCAGAAACCCTCAAAGGCTTCTTTCAGGCCCTTGTGAAATAGGGTGTGATTTGAAAAGCAATCGAGAACATATGCCGTGAACTTGTCATGCAAGTCAATCGTTTTCCTGACAAACACCTGCTCCTGCGGACCCCCAACATTCTCTGACTTCTTACTCGCAGCATCATCAGCTTGTTGGACTAAAGTCGTTCCTTCAGCAGTAACATGCTGCTTAAACATATTAGCAACAGGATCCAGTCCTTTGGGAATTTGAGAAAAGATCTTATACATCCTCCTGAGATCATCTACCTTATCATCACAAAGCAAGGTACGACATCCAGAATTCTCTTTTTCAAGCAACTGATTACTATAGTTGACCAACATTTCACTTTGCACTTTCGCTATGAGCTTTGGCTCAGTGCTTGAGTGCAAATAGTTAGCGACTCTGGTTTTTTCCTTTTCTAAGCACTCCTCAGCCTTCAACATGTATTCAGGACAAGAATCCTCAATGATCCAGTTTGATGCTTTTCGAGAGTAATAATCAGAAGAATCAGTAACCATGAAATCTTCAAAGTCATTGATATAGAAATACATTGATCCCATCCCGATTTCGACGAATATGCCAAGAACATTCTTTAATAATGCTCTGTCAATCTGCTCTCCTTCTCGTTCTTTATTTATAAGGACAATCACCGCATCTTTGGCTTTACCCTTAGTTTCCTCATAAACTGAGTCACGGAAACAAGTTAGACCAACTTCTCGCAGGGGAGGTAAAGACCTTCGAGTATTGTAATAACGATCAAGATAATGGAAAAACCGTGAAAGCCACCTAACCATTAGTTTATGATTCGCCCATCGCCTCACAAGCTCCTGCAACATAAACTCATCATGTTTCTCTCGCAGTGATGGCAATACCATTGAACGGATATATTCATCAAATACTTCCTTAAATTTATCATACAACTGTTGAGAATGATCATATGGAGGCTTTTGAGTACACATGTTATAGATTTTTGTGTAAAGCATAATGTATTCTTCAGGGTTGAACTGCGGTTCTGGTTTCCCTTCCAAAATTCTCTTCAGCTTCTCTATCCC
This sequence comes from Tanacetum coccineum, assembly GCA_026074375.1. Classification (NCBI taxonomy): domain Eukaryota; kingdom Viridiplantae; phylum Streptophyta; class Magnoliopsida; order Asterales; family Asteraceae; genus Tanacetum; species Tanacetum coccineum. Next base: position 44,699 of record BQNB010042557.1, read on the forward strand.
AGTCTCCATGAAACTCCATCCTTCCTCAAAAGTAATAGGCGGCTGCATATGTGCCATTGTAGCAATCACACTGTTCTTACAGCTGTGATTATTACGATTGAATTTCTGCAATAAAAAAATAATATACAAATCGTAAATTAGGGTAGTTTAATCGATTAATTTATAAAAAAGTTACTAACAAGAAGCTAGATAAACCTTATAAATTGTTAGTACATGTACAAATTAAATCACTAAACACAATCCAATGATGATAATCACGTATAATTAAAACGTACTAATGATGCAACTAACCACCTCCAAAAGAATAGATATTACGTACAAAGTTAGCTAGTAATCACGTATAATTAAAACGTACTAATGATGATAATCAAAATTAATACTATAACGAATCTTACTCTGAATCTGTGAAAGACGACGATGTGTTGATAATCAGCGGGTAGGGCTAAGAAACGATCGTTGTTGTGAAGAGAAAAGGTATTAGGGTTTACTTAAGATGGAACGGTGAATAATAAAACGAGGTAGGCTTCTGAATATATAGACTCCTTTCCGGAAATTTTGCGATTGCAAGGGTGTGAATTTTGTATATTTAGGTACAAAACTTTAATACTTATCCATGAGTCGATCCTTGTAGTTTGGCCATTTGTAAGAAACCATCCTTTGATAATTAATGTTCTCGTGATTTTCTTGTTTGTTAGAGTACATCTTTCATTATTCTTTTGTACTTTGCAGAAATCGTCACATTCATCAAACCTTTAAAAAAAAAAGTAATTCAAATATGGAACAAATTCTATTTCCAAAGATAAGTACACTTATTGTATAATGACAATTGTCTAAACAAATCACTAGGCCATTAGGCATAACTAAGTTATAACTTCCAATAGCTTCTACTTGTGCACGACACCATTGCCCACGTACAAATAGAGTGCTCCTTGTTTCAGTTTCCTTGCTTCTCTAAATCCCTATTTTGTAATACAAATATGAGTACCACAACCAGTGTCATACACTCAGGATTTATTAAGGAAAGCAAATAATTCTATTGTGAAGATACCTGAAGAACTGGCAGAGCCAACTTGCTTCTTTTTCTTCAACAACTCAGCAAGATAGACATGACAGTTCCTCTTCTAATGACCCACCTCCTTGCAGTGGTGACAGGTGTCATCCTTAGCTAGGTGCTCTTTAGTAGAAGGTTTAGGGTTTTTAGGCATAGGGATATAAACTTGTTTATCATTTCCCTTCCCATTAGCTTTACCCTTGCCTTTAGCTTTAAGCGATTTCTTTTTGGCTTTCTGGATTTTACCACCTTTAATCATCATTACTTGTGGTGTTTCAGCCTTCTTTGGTAAACC
>BQNB010042558.1:0-46043 GCA_026074375.1 Tanacetum coccineum
TAGTTTAAGTTTTATATTTTTAAAAAATTAATTTTCGAATTTAGTTTTTAATATTTCGTTTTCAAAAATCAAATAAAAAAAAAGAATTATTTTAGTTTTAAAATCACTTAAGTCATTTTTATAGAAAAGTAATTTTTATCTTTATTTTTAAACATTTAATTTTCAAACCTTTAGTTTTTAATTTTCAACTTTAATTTTAAATTTTAATCTTTTAAATAGAAAAATTAGTAATAAAAAATGTTTTTCTCATCTTTTTAAGTAATTTAGAATTAATTTAGTTTAAAAAGTATTTTTCTTAGTTTTTATCAATTTAATTTCTATTTTTAGAATTTAATTTAGATTAAATAGTATTTAATTCATAAAAAATCCGAAAAGCCCTTAAAAAATATTTTTCTTTTTCTAAAATTTTCTTTAGCATTAATTTAGGTTTAGGAATCTAGTTTACAACTTTAAGATTTAAATTGTATTTGTTTTCTTAAATGTCGCATTTTATTTACTTTCGTAATTAGTTTAATTTGTTAATTAGTTGTTTAATTGTGCCTTTAATTTTAGTAGTATAAATAAATCAAAAATTTTCTTTGCTTCATTCAAATCAGGATCCAAACCTAAACGTGGTTTCAATTTCACTAGTCATTGGGGAAACGACCCGGGTGATCATACTTGCCCGGTTTAATATACGTATTTTATATTATATTATATATATTTTTGAGAGTGAATTTTATCAAGGTAACTTGGTAACTTTCTTAATTACTCTCGGGATTATATTATTTTATATTATATTTTACGTGTATAAAACTACGAATCAGTTTTTGGCGCCGCTGCCGGGGACTAGTGTCTACGATTCTTACGTTTTTGTTTGTTGATTTGGTTTGAAGATCCTTTCGTCCTCGAAAGTTTCATTCTTGTTTTAAAATTCAAAAGTAAAAAAAAATTAAAAAAATATAAAAAGTAAAAAATATTTTCCTTTTCTTCTTAGTATAAGTAAAAGAGCCAAAAAAATTTTTTTCCTTTAAAATGAAATAAAATAAACAAAGTTGGTAAACGAACACCAACATATAATATCTTCTATTGAGATATTATCATTTCAATTTCCGGTGAACTTGCAATTGTTCCCAAATCGTAATCAAAGATTTAACACTTGCCATTTGTGTCTCTACGAAGTACGGCTCACCTTGAAAAACAATTTTCAAGAGCTACCGTGAAGTAGTTGATTATTTGGTTTAAGTCTCTTTCGCGTAACCGTTAAAATTCATTGTTAAAAAAAATAAAAAATAAAAAATAATATGTTGTTTAAAGAATCGAAAAAACCAAAAATAATCTTCTTTTTCTTCTTATCCATTTAATTCTTTTTCTTAATCCTCTAAATTGTTTAATTCTTATGGCGTCTCATCGGAAGATCCAATTGGTTGAACAAACGTTGTTCAAATGGCCACATCGAACATGACTCCAAATGTTACAACACCTATCGAAGTGTATGAATATGCTTATAGTATGTCCCACCAATCATATGCAACCAATTTCGAGCTAATCAACCTTTAATCAATCTTGTGCAGAAGCAACAATTTTACGGTAGACAAGATCCCCACAATCACCACGATTTTTAACAAGGTCCACTCAACGTTTAGACATCCAGAAGTTCCGAACACTTCGTTAAGCTTTTGCTTTTCCTTTTTCACTAACCGTGAAGCCCCGAGATTGGTTCGACAAGAAACCCTAGATCAATCTCACATGGACGACCTTTTTTTCAAATCCATAAACCAATATTTCCCACCTTCAAAAACCACTTACTATCGGAATGAGATCATTACTTTTTATCAAAAACCAAACGAAGCCTTTAATGAAGCATGGGAACGTTTTAAAGGACTCTTCGTCATGTCCTCACCATGGCTTATCGAACTCCACCACTCAGATACTTTTTATAATTCTTTGAATCAAACGATCAAGAGCCATTAGATTCTGCAGCAGGTGGCAAATTCTTGATAAGATGCCTCAAGAAGGTTTAGCGATTATTCGAAAGCAAGTCAAAAGTTTCGTTACCTCAAAAGTGTGCTAATGGAATCCAGAGTGAGTACGGATGCACCCTCTTTCTAATTCTTCATCTTCCTAATAATTCCTTCGATATGCAACCAATAGCCGCTTCTCTCGAGGAAAATGACCGAATCAAGATGACCCAAATGATGAATCTAATGAAGCCTTGTTGATACTACTCTTGCCATCAATAGCAGTTGAGGAAGTATGTTTACTTGTGGATCAAATCAAAATCTTAACCTTTTCGTTAACTCGAGGTGGAAACATTCAGTTTTTCAAGATAATATCCAACAATTCAACAAACGAAGCCATTGGTAATTTTCTCCAAAGAAACCAACCTTCCAAAATTGGCCAAGTCAAATGAGACCATCGGTTTCAATCAACCGAATGTCCAAACCAACCAAAGACCGTAATCAGGAACCACTCTAATTTCAACCAAAACCGTGGAGGAAACTTTAATCAAAACCGTCAAAACAACCAAAATCAAGTTTATCAAGCTCTACATATCAAACACAACCAACCAACCACCATTCCATCAAGTTTACTTACCAACCTCCAACAAATAGTGTTTGAAAACAGTATTTTTGAAACTACGTCAAGGCAAACGATGCGTTGTTGAAGAATGTTCAAATCAGTCAAAATAATTTGCAGAATCAAATGCTAATGTTATCGAGTTTGTTGACAAGTCTTTGTGATAATTCTAAAAATTCAGCCTCTACTTCAAATTCAGGAACTCTTCAAGTCAAACCGAAACTAACCTCGTCAGCAAATTTATGCTATCACCACAATGAGGCGGTAAGGCTTTGAAGAACTTCGATTCCTCTTGTTCCTTCACCGATGTTTCCAAAACCTCAAAAAGAAAAAACCCCCCCAACAAAACCCGGAACCCGTCAACGAAAAAGTGCAAAATCCAAAATTGGAAAATATCGACACATGTCCCATCTTCGGGGGAAAAGAGTCCATTTTCATTGAAATTCCAAAACCAAAAGCAAAGAAAACCGTTAGTCCTAGATCCTAATCCCTAATTCTACCCTGCCATCTAACTTCCATATCCTGATAGAATGAAGTGAGAGAACACGAATAAAACCAAGTGCTCAACATAGCCGGTACATGAAAATGTCAAACAACTTCTTTAGAGATGGATTAGAAAGATGCTCTTTTCGAAATGCCAAGTTTAACAATGGTTAAGCTCGTTTGTTAAGAACAAAGAGAAGCTCGAGGAGATCGCCATCACAACTGTGAATGCTGAATGTTCCGCTATCATCATGAACAAAGTTCCCGAGAAGCTCGAAGATCCGGGAAAATTTCTTATCCCATGTGCTTTACAAGAACTCAAAAGGACTAGTGCTTTAGCCGATTCAGGAGCTAGCATTAATCTTTTACCTCATTCTATCTACAAGAAACTTGAGCTTGAAGCTTTGACTCCTACTCGAATGACTCTCGAGCTTGCCAATCGTTCCATTTCTCACCGATGTGCAAGCCTAGAGTTGTAGTTTAGAGCCTATGGTTTCACTTTTCTTGCGGATTTTGTGGTGGTTAATTTTGAACCCGACCCGAGAGTGCCTATTATTCTAGGAAGACCCTTCCTTCGCACCGCAAAAGCTCTCATTGATTTGTACGAGGAAAAATTGACTTTAAGAGTAGGAAAAGATGAACTTGTTTACTATGCCGATAAATCTGAGAAAAACAAGGAAAAGAATTTTGTTCATGCCATTTCTGTTATCGATTTTTCAAAAGATGATCCGTTTAGTGGCAGTACCACTACTCATTCTGATGATCCTTCTCCTAGTTCTTCTCCGGTGAAGACTAGTGATAATTTTGTGAGATCGCCGATGAACTTGCTCCTCTTGATTCGTTACCACCGGGTAATGATGATTCAACTCTTAAGAAGGACTTGCATGAAGAGAATTTTCAAGAGATGTCGAGATTAAAAATTCAACGTTTCGATAAGCTTGAGTCTTTCTCAACACTCCTCATATCCGACAAGGAGAGTTGTTTTGCCTCCTGATAGACGATAATTATGAGAATCGATGATTTTCTAGCTATAAAGTATCTTCTAACTTATAAAAAAAAGGAAGGATATTCGATTCAGAAGGAGACATAGCTTTTTTCCTTGATAAATCTACTAGTGATGAATGATTCCCATAATCTCGATTTCCAAAGTGACTTCCGATCATGACCATAACAGAAATGAATCTTCAAATTACTTTTTCTCCAAGGAGTGATCCTCTTCACCATGAGTTCGCCGGTGAACCTTCAACACTTCCTGCGAGGAATAATCGTGAATTTGAGGAATATCTTAGTCTTATGACAGTGCTTAATGAAATTTCAACTTCCCAGGGAAATTTTCATCAAAATTCAGTTATCGAGTCTCTTCCCATGTCTCCTATCCTCGTTGAAGATAGTGAGCCCACTCAAGAAGAGATTGATATTCTCCTTGTTCCAGATAATTTAATTCCGCCTGGTGTTGAAGATGCTGATTCCGAAGATGAAGTTAATGAGTCACCTAACCTTGATCACCAAGATGATCCGTCAATTCCTCGACCTCCACCGGAACCTCCGGAATTGAGAATGTTTTGACCCAAACGGAATTTTGATAATCAAAGAGTTTAAGGGTGTTTCTAAATCTCATGATTTTATGACCAGTATTCTACCCACCCTTGTTTCAGATTTACCCTTCATTTCCTCAATTGTCTCCTTCGAGAATGAAGACACCATTTTTGACCCTGGCATAGTCACATTTCTAAGAGCCGGTGGCATTTTCTAAACAGTTTCTTGTTCTAAGTATTGCTCTCCCTAAGGACAACTAAATTCAGGGATCGAGTCGAGCTTGCGACTCGGTGACCAAAAACAAGCCGCTTCGTGGGAGTTCACCCCATGCTTATCTTTTCTATTTTCTTTCTATTTTCTATTATCAAATGTGTTGTGTTGAGAGAGGCTTGTACTTTCTCCGATTTCTCGATGTTTGTAGCTTGTTTGTTGTGATTTTTGCAGGATTCTCCCAACAAATTTTGGAAACCTCTTGTGTCCGGTTGATTTAACCCCGTTCTACTCTAGCTTCTCATCCTTTGACAAAATTAGTTTGGGGAGATCCATATCCTTTCATCATTATCGATTAACGTTATACTTTGCACACCTCATAAACGGCTTAGATTTTCGTAGAAACCCGACTTTAAACATGAGGACAATGTTTCGTTTTAGTTGGGGAAGGGAATCTATCATTTGATATGCCTGCTTATTGATTTTGTTCTCAACTTACCCGTTTTCCCACAAAACTACAAAAAATATTTTTTAAATTTTTCAGTCTTGTTATTTAGTAATTTCAAAAAAAAAAAATAAAAAAAAATAAAAAAAAATGAAAAAAAAATAAAAAAAAAAAAAAAAAAAAAAGTAAGACAAAATGTAGGTTTTTTCGCTGGTAAGAATAAGAAGTAAATTTTTGACCCGATTTAGAACGTGTTGATTACTAGCTTTTTCCCTTAAACACATTAATGAAGATAGTTTTATGCTAGACACATGACATCAAGACTTGAATCGTTAGTAAAATGAAGATCTTGGTGCTAATCTCATTTAATTTTAAATATGCCAAGTTGGATTTTATATAGGCTAAGCATTTTGCGATTTCATTTTGTGAAAACTAGAAATGATAGGTGTTATATATGAAGTCCAATATATTAAACGTAGAATAAGTTGGATTTCATCAGCCATATATATTAATAGTGGGCTTTTCTCCCATTAGCTTTGGTTTCACATTATATAAATATTTAAAAATAGAGTTGTATGGTTTTTTTGGTAATAATTAGTAATAACATAGAAGTTTTCTTAAGTTCCTTTGTGATTAGGATGATAAGCACATCAGGAATACTTAATTTTGGCCTTAAAAAATACAAAAATATATAAATAAGTAACTCTGCCATATAACTTCATCGGGTCGTAGGCGTGGCCGATGTTGGAGTTTTTCATAATAAAGGTAGAGTCCGTGTCATAATAAGTAGAATAACCTCTTGTCCGACTCGCTATCGATGTGGCTTCGAATAAAAGGCAACGTTTTTTTACTTATATAATCCGAATACAAAATATGTTTGCTAATCTATTGTCAGGTAGGCGTGGCCGTGTTGTAGCCTACAAAGGACTGAGGAAATATAAAGTTGCATATTTTTGTCTTGTTTTTGTGCTTAAAGAGCCTAAGGGTATATGGTGCAAATAAATTGGTTCATTCTTGTCCTTAAAGAGCCTCGGGTATATGACATGAAAGCTGCCTTCTCTAAGTAGCCCTAATAAAAACCTATTTTGGTCGCTTCCGATGAGGACTTTATCTTGATTGCTTTGACTTTTAAAAGGGCTAGGAAGCAATTTATTGCGTTCCTACCATACACTTTAATTTTCTGATTAATAAGTATCGAACAAAAGTCTTAAAAGAGCCTTCGGGTATATGACTTTAAGTAAAATATTGAGATACAAAAAAAAGGTTTACGGGAGGAAAGTAGTAACACATAATATTTAATGAGTAGTGTTAGTGCATGACTTGTAAGTAACAATGCTTTGTTTTTAAGCTTAGCATGGGAAAAAGTGAAAAAAATCGGTATGAATGACGTATCTTTTAGACACTTAACTTGCTTTTGTTCTATGATCCTAAAAGAAACCAACATGGTAATGGAAAACTGAATACAACTTGTCAACCAACAAATAAGTTTTGATAGTTATTATCAAGAAAAAACTTTGAAAATGGGAAGTCGGGTGTTTTATAACCTATTATCTTTTAATTTCTCAATCAAAAATCTTTGCTACTTTTCAAAGGTTCAGATTGGGGAATTTTGGAGGTATTTGGTTATAAGGCATGTGATATTGCGTGAGGACACACAATCGTTTAGTTTGGGGAATTTTGATAGTTGTTAAACTATACATATCAATTTATGCTTAAAAAGGCCCAATTCATCCCAAAACGGATCAAAAATGGCAAAAATGTGCTTGTATCTGAGTTTTATGTGTGCAGGTATGGATATGTCAAATATCGCAAGAAATCAGTCAAAAACGGACACGAGAACGGATGAGTGATCAAGAAGCTAAAGAAATCAAAGCCGAAGCCAGAGAAATCATGCCTCAGCCTTCTACAGTCAACTGCAGCTAAACCACAGTCAACCAAAGCCCAACTCCATTGTTTTATAAATTCAAGGGCTGATTTTGCAATTTATGGAAGTTATTTTTAACTAAAAAAATGGACTTGCCAAACACAAGGGCCGAAGATGTAATTACCCTATAGTTAAAAGGCGCGGGTCACTTAGACCGGGTCAAACTACCCGTGGACCCCCAATCAACCAATGAGAATACAACCCCCAACCCGACCTAACCCGACCCTAACCTACCCTAGCCCGAGTTAAACGATATAAACCTTTTTTACACTTACTATTCACCCCATTTTCCCCAAATCAGATTAAACTCACACACACACACCCGAACCCACTCAAGAACACAAAGAACCCTAGTTTACAAACCTTTCACCCCACCTAAATTAACCTTAGGGTTAATCCACCTCTCACAACCCTTAACCCATCTATCACTATCAATTAATCCCCCAACCCAATCCACCCGGCAAAATGAGAGGAAATGAATTGGGTGATGTGACGAGTGTGATGTTTACAGAAACTCACATAACAAAACACACTCTATGTCCACTCCATGATCGGGTGCACACTCTTATGATCTAACGATTTATATAGTAGATCAAGGAGAGAAAATTGATTGAAGGGTCCCAGATGAAAAGATAGAAGGAACTAGAGAGGAAAAGAGCTCAAGCTTTCGGGTATAATACCCTCAATCCCAGCAGTTAAAAGAATAAAGTTTTTAGGGTTAATTTTTCAGTTTTAATTTTTCCATAGTGTAATTTTCATTTTTTAATGTTCTAGTAATTTTGTTTCACGATTGTAAGCAACTTTATTTCAGTTTTAATAAAAGTAATATTTCATATAAATTTGTGTCTCTATTTAAATTCTGTCAAAAATACTTGTGTTTGTGTTTGTTATGATGAAGGCTTGGAGTCTCTTGGAATTGGATGGCTGCTGAGACTCCAAGGGTTTTAGAGCTAAGGGTTAGCATATAGGTTAGATTAGGTTGTTGTTGATTCGAGATTGGGCTTATGTGAATAAGCCAAATTCCACACAGCTTGTTTATTGTTTTCTGTTTATGCTGGGAAATCACAAGTACACACTATTAGGATTTAATTGTTTACATTGGTTCCTTTTTGATTTTCCTAATAAGCTGCTGGTTATCTATTTATCTGTTTAAAAGTAGTTTAAATAAGCTTTTTGGATTTGCTAATAGTTTGAATAAGTAGATTTTATTAAGTAGTCAAGTGCCTTGAAGTTGCTTTGTTTTGAGAGGTAGATTACTAAGTTGCTAAAGCTTATAAGCTAATAAGCTTATTCAGCTTATTTCAAATAAGTTAGAGTTAAGATTTATAAAAGTAGTTTCTTAAAAAGTTAGGATAATAAGCTGTTTTTATATAAAAAGGATGCTGAGTGTTAGTAGTTAGGGAGTTCAGGTCATTTATGTCCTCTTTAAAAGTTTTCTGTTAGGTTAAAATTGCAAGTTATTCCTATTTAATTTACGCATTTAGTCCTTCGTTGTTTATAATTTGTAAGTCTAGTTAGTCCCAAGTCCAGAGACAATTATCTGTCAATAATCAAACTTTGTGTTTTCATAAAACTTAATGTTTGGCCGCCTACCCTCAACTTTGTTTTGTGTCACTTGTTCAACCCATGTTTTTTTAGGGCAATTTCATTTAGCTTAATAGAAATATTTTTATAAAAAATAAGTTAGGTTTTAGTTTAATACTTAAATTAGTTTAAAATTACTCATTAAAAATTAGGGCTTTTAATAAAATTAGTTTTCTGCATTATTTCTTTTTATAAAGAATATTTTTATATAATTTTTAGTTTAAGTTTTATATTTTTAAAAAATTAATTTTCGAATTTAGTTTTTAATATTTCGTTTTCAAAATCAATAAAAAAAAAAAAGAATTATATTAGTTTTAAATCACTTAATCTTTTTATAGAAAAGTAATTTTTTATCTTATTTTAACATTTTAATTTTTCGAAAACTTTAGTTTTTAATTTTCAACTTTAAATTTTAATCTTTTTAAATAGAAAATTAGTAAAAAAAAATGTTTTTTCTAATCTTTTAAGTAATTTAGCAATTAAATTCAGTTTAAAAAGTATTTTTCTTAGTTTTTTTATCAAATTTTAATTTCTATTTTTTAGAATTAATTTAGATTAAATAGTATTTAAATTCAAAAAAAAAAATTCGAAAAGCCCTTAAAAATATTTTTCTTTTTCTAAATTTCTTTAACATTAATTTAGGTTTAGGAATCTATTACAACGTTAAGATTTAAATTGTATTTGTTTTCTTAATGCCGCAATTTTATATATACTTCCGTAATTATTTAATTGTTTAATTAAGTTGTTTAATTGTGCCTTTAATTTTAGTAGTAATAAATGAAATCAAAAATTACCATGCTTCAATCAAATCAGGATTGAAACCTAAAACGTGGTTTCAATTTCATAGTCATTGGGAAACGACCCGTGTGATCATACTTGCCCCCGTTTAATATACGATAATAATTATATAATATATATTATTTCGAGAGTGAATTTATCAAGGTAACTGGTAACTTTTCTTAATTACTCCCTCGGATTATATTTTTATGATATATTCTATAAGTATAATAACTGCAATCAGCACTCATACTATGACTTGTGAACTTTTTAACTCCACGACATGAATATATGATTAACTGTGTGTACTCAATTCAACTCAACCATAATCAACTTAAATTTTTCATATTCCCGTGATTCAGATGGAATCACGACTCAAACAACAACTATTAAGAACCTTGAAAACTGATTTAAAGAACGAGATTTTAACTGTAGAAATTTTAGTAACATATTCATCATATATTCATAAGTTCTCAAAGTTAGGAATGCGTTGTTTATTTGAACACCTACCTATGCCTCGCTCCCTAGTAGTATATCAAAACCAACACCGATTTCTTAGTTGAAAACCACCCCGTTGCTATGCGTAGTGGGAAACACAACACACCTTCTTTCCTAATATGGCTAAGGATTTGGCTTAGTGTTTGAACCCTCACCTAACCTCGCATCCTGGTGAGATATCACAACACAACAAATCCTTAGAAGTAATGATGTCCTAGTTTGAAGCCCCCACCTCGTGGGTACGGAAGTGGATATCACGACACATCTTTTACTTTCCATATAATCGAATATGCTTCATTGGCAAAATTTCAATATCATGCATTTTTGCATCGTACTTCATCAGCTTCTTTGGCATTTTAACTTTCCGAATTATTAGAACAGAAAAATCTCGTTATAAAGAATCAGATACAAATTTGGAAGCTTTTTCTAAAAACATTGATTGACTTCGTTGAACTTAATTGAGTACGGTTATGAATAGGTGGATATAAACTAAAGGGAAGAAAAAGTCCACAAGTTAATCATATACATTTTTTGTTCAGCAAAAAAACTTAATTATTTAACTCCTATCACTTCTTGTTCTTCACTTTAATTAAAATTCGAAGCAATCGAATACTGAAAGCTTAGCCTACCATGTAAGTGAGGAACTAGCTAGGCTCAACATGCTGATCGAGTCAAAACTTATTCTCATTCTACCCATTTGGGAAAGTCAAAACAGTGTCAAAACACTATTTATTTTGAAAATTTTTAAAATTTTTCATTTTTTTGGATTTTGCAAAAATTTGTGGAAAAACGATAGCGGATAACAAAGACTGTAGGCAAAATCAAATCAAAGATTCCCCCCCCATACTCGAACTAAACTCGTCCTCGATGTTTCAGCAGGGTATCTACGAAAACTAAGGCCGTTTATTAAGTGTGCCAAAGATAAAACGTTCGTCGATTAGAATTGGATACTGGATTCCCTAAAAACTGAAGCTGAGGATGTGAAACTCATGTGAAATTACTGGCAACACAGAGTCTTCACAATCCGGGAAATCCTGGACATACAATACAAAGCAACCACGGACAAAAACACGGGGTAATGACAAATGAAAGCACTTCTCACACACAAAACACTTATTAACATAAAGAAAGAATATATACTGATAAGCATGGGTTGCCACCCACAAGCGTCCTTGTTTTTTGTTAACCGAGTCAACAAGCTCGACTCCGACCCCGAATTCATGGCCCATTGGGAAGCAAGGAAGTAAAAATTATCACCGACCTATTCATCAAAGGTTTGGAAAACATAGAATTTTATGAATAGTTACCACTCCGAAGAGAATACATCCGGCGTAAAGAATGATTAAATGGAGATGCGGGATCAAAATTGTATCTCAATCCTGGTGGAGAGAAGTAATAAGGGACAACGGATACGTGAAAAAGCAAGAAAGATCCATACAACATAAGCGAAAGATATAAGATTGGTCATCCTCTAATGGTACATTCCACATTATTGTAGAAGCATTCTTACGAACCCGAGTTCAAAAGAAGTCAAATCTCCCGGATCGTCTCAATCTTAATTGTAACATTCAAGTTTCCGGGAGAGCATGATGTGGATGTGTAGTTCATCGGCGAACCCTCAAGATTAAAGTCCACTCCTATCGGCAGGAGGAAACTGATCATTCGAAAGATCAAAGATAAACGAATCATATTGAGAAAAAATCAACATGAAGTAGTTTGGTACTGCAAACCTACTCCTCTCTTTAAAATTATCTTATCACTGTAGAAAGCTTATAATCAGGGAAGAGGATAACCAGAATGAGTAAGGACTTCCACTGACTAATCTCTTCTAGATTTAAGCGGAAAGTTTCAGATTCGGGAAAAGAATTATCAAAGGTGTTTAGTCTCCTCCAAATACTTACACAGATCATCACAAGTGTGACAAAGCAACAAGATTAGGAGAAGCAAACTAAGGAGTAATGCATGATTTAGTAAATAAGAAGATTGACATTCAACAATTTTTCACGAAGGATATCGTCTTTGATTGTTAAAAGAATGTCATCATTAATCCTTCCAACTTTCGGATCAACAATCTCCACCACCTCTAAGCTGACGATCTCAACATCGGGAGATGATGCATCGACATAATCGATATCCTCACCGTAGGTAGAATCGTCATCACTTGAAGAATTATCATCGTCAGAATTGACAACAATCTCATAATGTTCATTGAGAGCATTAGGAGGGGTGTTATTTTCACAAAGAGGCACATCACATATTTTGTCAGGAATACCCTCTGACTCACTTGGGATTGGGACAAGGTTCTCAACACTAGACTTTATGAATTCGTCCGATTCCGTTTCCGGAATAGTGTCAAGATGCTCGTCCCCCATACTTAGAGAGTTATCGGGTTCCTCGATTGGTAAAACGGGTGTGATTGCAATGGTATCGTCTTCGTCATCATCGTAGCAAATGGGAATCTTCCAATAACGATCTTCAGCCGCTTGCTCTTCCGCAATTTGCTTTTCTTCTTCCTTCTTTTGTATAGCTTGATCAACCAAATCACGTAAGGTTGTCATTTGTTCCATAAGCTTATTTTGAGAATTGAGAAGGTCATTTTGAGAATTGAAGATTGGATGATTGACGGTATATTGCGGGGGTTGAACTTGGTCAAAACCAAAAGAATTATGATCATAGCAAGAATTTTGCTCATGATAATAGTCTTCATTCATTGGTTGACATTGGAAGGTTTCATGAGGACCCCCGCAATTTTCACAACAAAGATATTGTTGTGGGAAACTCAGTGAAGTTTGTGGAAAATAATCAAAGTTTTGATTGAAACACAGGTCCTGATTGTAGACAGACGGGACTTGAGGTGTACAATCGTAACCGTAATGAGAATCATTCCCACTTGACTCACAAGAGTATGGTACGTATTGTGGTTGTGGAGGATGGTTTGCAACACTTGGAGAATCGTTAGAAGAGTACGGAGTTGAAACATTGATTTGTGTTCCATTTCCAACTTTACAATAAAAACAAACTCCATCGTATTCATTACAACCACATTTTTGGCATGTACGAAACAGACATTGTTGTTGCAAACTTTGCAAGTTTTGTAGGGGCTCATCAATGGTTTGATTTTTGCATGGTTCCGGATTAGAGATAATCGGAACTTTCGGAGGACAATTATAACCGTAATGAGCACCTTTCCCACAAGACTTACAAGTGCATTGTCGACAAAAGATTCCATCTAACGAATCACCGCACTCGTGACAACAATGGTCAATGTGTGGAGGACTTGGTGAGGAATTTTCACCGGGGTCCTGATTAACAACGATTGGCTCTCGAGGAGCATTAACAACGTTGGTATTGTCGTCGGATGACTCGGAAGTGTCTTGGAAGTCTTGAAGGACTTCCTCGAATGTCTTTTGTATTAGAGCACATCCTTGACAATGAAAACCATGAATTGGGTCCCCACAATTGAGACAAAAATTTTCAATTTTAAAGGATCGTTGAGACGAGTCGGGTATTGGAACAAGAATCTTGTCTCCAAGACTCCCTTTCGAACAACCACAGTTTGAAGTGTACAAACTTCCACAAGACGAGCATTCTTTAATCGCGTAAATCGGATTCAAACGATAATCGAATGACGTCATAAGAATTAAACATGAAGATCGATAAGAAAAGAATTAATTGATACAAAGAAAAAGAAGATTATTTTTGGGTTTTCCATTAATTCACAATTTATTTTAACGGACAAAATGATAAGACAACTTAAACCTGATAATCTACTTACTTCACGGTAGCTCTCAAAAAGATAAACGCACAGGTGAGCGGAGGAGTAGGAATAGCGCGAAGCTTATTTCTCCTTTCGGGTCGTAGTTCCTAGGAACAACCCTCCTTATACCCACTTTATAGTTTGTTTAACTTTCAAAGGTGAGCCGTACCTCGCAAGTGACACAAAAGGCAAGTTTTTAAATCTTTTGTTCGAGTTATTTATTTTACATATAGTTTATTACTAAAATGCCTCCATCTTCATCCTCTAATAAATTTCACCCCACTCTTATCCAGCCTCACATATCCACCATAAAAACACAATCATAAATTTATTTTCTTTCTTTTTGTCCAAACGCAAAACTTCATGATTTCTCGTGTGTAGTTCACCACAAATTTCTTTCATCCTCTATATAGCATATTCTCCTGAAACCCATCATGTTTAACCATCAAAACTATTTCCACAGTCATCAGTTTTAAATCCGGTCCGGTGTCCGATTTTGAAATTACTTAGCCTAGTTAGTTTGCCATATTCCCAAAACAAAATTTACAATGGTCATGCCCCACGTGTAAGCATCTGATAACACCATAGAAATCAACATTCATTAGTAATGTAGATAGAGGATGAAAGAAATTTACAATATTTTTATTCTGATAAACCCATAACCATGATCAAACCCATCGTGTAACCATCAAAATTTACAATCGTCATCCACAACCCTGAAGCCTCAATCTTCTTTAGTACATAACAGAATGAGTTTGAGGAAGTTGAACTATAGACAAAAAATACACCACTATAAAAAAATCTTTCAAAAAAAAAAAAAAAAAAAAAAAAAAAAAAAAATAAATAAAAAAAAGTAAATTTAGATAATAAGGACTAAAAAGTTCTAAGGAGAAACCTAGAAGTTACGAAATTAAAATCAGAAAAACGAAGGACCGAATCCCGTAGGCAAAAGGGGGAAAACCTAAAAAACTTTAAAAATAAGCCTACAAGAAATTTTCACTTCTAACTACTCTATGGACCAACTAACGAGAATGAAAAAGGACTAGACGTAACGGAGTTCGTTTGACCAAAAATGAGTCAAACAAAATCCGGACAGTTCTTTATAAGATGAAAAGTTTTTTAAATGCATACTGAAAAGTTTTAATATTGTTTCCACTCACAAACTAAATGATAAAGAAATTTTCTAAAAAAGCAAATATTTTTTTGATAAAATTTTTGGTATTTTCATATGAATTAATAAACTTTTAATAAAATTAATTATTATAAAAATCGTATACTGATTACGAAAATTCTGAAAATTTACAAAAAATACTAGACTCTATAAGACACCTACAAAAAATAAAAAACACACCACAGCTTATACAATAAGCCCCGAAATAAGCTTACACAGCTTATGGGCTTATGAGGGCAAAAATGATCCTTAATATATTATTGCCTAGAGAGTTCCTTTACGAAAAAGACCCAAGGGGCAGTGGTTAAGTGTGTGTGGGATAAAAGGAATGTATTTGCTTGTATAGGTTCGGGAGTCTTGCTCACCTCGGACCTAGTATCTTCCCCTTTTTTGTTTTTTTAAATCTAGGTAGAAAGTGTAAAGACTTTCTAAATGAAGGGTATGCGGGGGAAAAATCATTAAAATTTACATAAAGGTAAAAGGGTAACCATTACACTATGAAAAAGATACAAATAGACTACGCTTAAGGCTTATTTTTGGCTTATTAAAATTTGAGAATCAGCAAAAACTTAAAACTACAAATCTATAGATGACTTAGTATCTACAACATTAAAAAGTCATCATGAACTTTTGAACAACAGAATAAGGGCTAGAAAAATAAGCTCTCTAGATTCTGTCTCAGAAACTAAGGGTTTAAGAAGCTGTTTGGATTTTGTTATTTTCTAGCTTTATACTTGATGGAAAATGAAAAAACAAAAGAGGCTAATTGTAGATCAAGATGTGTACTAAGATATCTAAAACTAAATTATTAAGTGTTACAAAATATTAACAAGAAAAATGACCTTAAAAAGTTGTAAGGGTTAAGGTTAAACTGTAAATAAGCTTTCAACATAATAAGTAAAGAGCTTATTAGTGAACTTAAAATCTAGACTTTGGAAATAGGCTATGCTAGTGTTATATGACTTACCTAGATAAAAGGTTTTTCACAGTTAAAACTAGAAAAGAAAATCCAAAATGCAATAAGCTGAAATCCTATTGTGCTGATAAACTACTTTTGAAAGGAGAATTAAGCTATATTAAAAGCTGATAAAGGAAACTTAAAAGCTTATCTATATTAAGCTACTAGAGTACTACTAACAAGCTCAATTTCAATCTCTAACTACTAACCACTAAAGCTAATAGTGGCTAGAAAAGTAATGAGCTACAACAGTTTTAACTGAGTTAAAACTGTTGTATGCTGATGCAATGGCACAAACTAAAGTGCGGCCAAACAAACTTTTAGAAACTATGATAACTAACTCAATTCATGTGTTTGTAAATCTATACAAAACAGTTTTACACTCTTGTACTAGAAATCACTTAGCTTCAAAATTTATTCTTAACATCAAAACTGCCCTGTGCAATAGCTGAAGTTTTTAAGCTTAAAACTTTTGAAATTCTAAAAGCTAACCTCTAAAATTTGTTTTTAAAACTTAGTTAAAAGACATAACCTCAGCTAATTGACAAGGTATTTGACAAAGTATAGTTGACTTTAAAAGGTCAAATTGAGCATAATCCAAACACTCCTACTATAAGCTGTCAACACTATTGAGTCTTAAAATTCTTATTATAATAGCTAAAAACACTGAAAACTTTTTATCTACTCCTATTAAGATCCATCTACTTAAACTATTTGAAAGCTAAAATTTACAGCTTATTAGTTTAAAAAGACTAGTTTCTCTCCTAGCTATTTCCTATAATTTTGACGATTGTTTAAAAATATGGAAGCCTAAAAGAATTTTTACTTAGAAAAGTTTACCACTCTACAACATATAATAGTCTAATTTAAGGCAAAATATGAGGATATAAACAATTGACTACAAAAGAATAAGCTAGAATGAATTAAGCTTTTTAAATGCTAAGAATGACATGGAGAGAAAGTGAAACCTGACTTTTTGGAGTCTCAGAACTAGAGCCACTCTAGTAGAGTGAGTGGCTCAAATCATAAACCTAATTGGCTTCCAAAGCCTCTAAACCTTAATAAGCTTGATTTGAGCTTATTGTCCTTTGTACTTCCAAATTGAGCTCAAAACTATTCAAGTGTCCATGATTTGAATGCAAATTGATAAAGGTAAGTAAATGACTAGCTTAAGACAGAATTTTAACTAAATTTTAGCTTGTGAACAGTAATAAGCTCAATTGAAGCTTATTAAGGTTATTGATTGAAAACGACTTCAAAATTGAAATCAAATGAAATGATACACTTGTAAATCATGAATTGATATTGTAAAATGATTAAGTACAAGATTAAAAAGAAGAGTTCAAGAGTTTAAAGATATTTAAAAGACTTGAAAAGAAATTGCTTAATATTGCAGAAAATTATAAACTGATATTAAAGTAAAAAAAACACTAACTACTTCTGTAAATTCTATAGCTTTCTCTTTCTTGTTATAGGCTGAGATGGGTTTGTGTTTTGTTGTGCTTGTTTTTTTTGTGAGAGCAAACACCAAAAAAATCATCATAAAACCGTCCTTTTTTTGCCTTGGGGATTTGTGGGATTGTTAATTGGGATTAGGGTTTAAGTGGAGGAGGGGGGAGGTGTTTGTTCATGGGGTTTTTTTTGAGGTGTAGGGTAAAAGAGTGAAAGCAAACCCGTGAGTTTGCTTGTGGGGAAAAAGGGCGGGAAAATATGGTAGGAAAAGAGAGTGAAGGGTGTGCTGTTGGGTTTAGGCAAATGGCAAGTTTGGCCCTCCATGGTATATGTGATCCTTGCACCCACCGTCCTTATTGTTTAACCGTTTGGGGACTGGGCAAAACAAGTCCCAGAGTGTTATGTTCCCAGAAGCACCCCACGGTCCTTGTGGTGTACATGTATTATGAGTTGACCAGTTTTTAGCCCTTGGTGGTGTTAACTTTGCAAGAAATGTCAGTTTGCACCCTTGCCATTCATTTTCTCTTTTCTTCATTAAATGTAAGTTTAGGGTTTTTACAATTTCAACCCCAAACTTATATTTTTGGACTTGTTGACTTTTGGATTTGTCGGGGTTGACTTGGGTTGACTTTTTGACTTGATTGACTTTTCGGCTTTGATTTGGCTTTGTCTTTCACAGTCTTTTCCATTCCGAGTCCGGTTTTGTCGTCTTGGCTTTGTTTTTCGTCCTTTTCTTCGTTATCCGTTCCTGCACAACACAATTAGCAAAACAAGCATATATTTGGCATTTTAAGTCCGTTTTTGGATATTTTAGCTCGTTTTTAAAGGTAAAAGGTATGTGTATTTAAGCACATACCATTCCTAAATAGAGTTTAACTTGTCTTGTTGCAAAGGCCACACTTGATGAATCAATGCTATGGCATATGAGGTTAGGTCATGTAAATTTTAAAACTATTAATAAACTTGTTAAGGATAACCTTGTGAAAGGTTTACCTATAAAACATTTTAAAAATGACCAAACTTGTGTTGCTTTCCTTAAGGGAAAACAACACAAAGCCTCATGTAAGTCCAAAATTCAGAACTCTATTACTAAGCCTATATTCATTTTGCATATGGACTTGTTTGGTCTAACTTTTGTGAGCAGCTTAATGAATAAGAAATATTGTCTAGTTGTCACTGATGATTATAGCAGATTTACTTGGGTTTTCTTTTTAGCATCTAAGGATGAAACTAGTGGCATTATTAAAAGCTTTATAACTCAGATAGAAAATCTAGTTGATAAGAAAGTAAAGATAATCAGATGTGACAATGGAACAGAGTTCAAAAATAAAGTTATGAGTGAGTTTTGTAAAAAGAAAGGCATTAAGAGGGAATTTAGTGTACCTAAAACTCCTCAGCAAAATGGTGTTGTTGAGAGAAGAAATAGGACACTAATTGAGGCTGCTAGAACCATGTTAGCTAACTCTAAGTTACCTACTACATTTTTGGCTAAAGCAGTTAATACTGCTTGCTATGTGCAGAATAGGGTATTAGTAGTCAAGCCTCATATTAAGACCCCTTATGAACTCTTTAGAGGTAGAACACCTTCTCTAAGCTTCATGAAACTATTTGGGTGTCATGTTACCATTCTTAATATCTTAGACCATCTAGGCAAGTTTGATGGAAAGTCTGATGATGGATTCTTTATTGGATACTCATTAAATAGCAAGGCTTTTAAAGTATACAACATTAAAACTAGGAAAGTAGAAGAAAACTTGCATGTTAGGTTCTTGGAGGATAAGCCTATTATTACAGGTGATGGACCAAAGTGGCTGTTTGACATTGATGTTTTAAAAAATCAATGAATTATGTACCAGTTGTTGCAGGTACAAATTCTAATGATTTTATAGGTACAGAAGAAAGTGCTAGTACAGATCATTCTAGCAAGGAGCCAGGATCTAGCCAATACTACATCTTAATGCCACTATGGAAAGATGGTTCACTATTTGATTCTTCTTCAAAGGATGCTAGCAATGATGAACCACAACCTTCTAATGATGCTGAAAAGAAGGATGATGAAGGTGGAATTAATGATCAAGAAAGGACTAAAAATAGTGCTTAAGATGTTAATATTGTTGGGCCAAGTATTAATACTTCCAGTATAAATTTTAATACTGGTAGTCTAAATATTAATACTGTTAGTCCAAGAGTTCCTACTGCTCCACTTGAATCCACATATGTTGATTTCTTTGGTGATGAATCAGAATTGGATTTGAGCAACATTGCTACCACATATCCAGTTCCTACTACTTCAAATACAAGAATCTATAAAGATCATTCACTTGATCATGTGTTTGGTGATGTGCAGTCTGGTGTACAAACAAAAAGAATGATAAATGAACAAGGGTTTATTAGTGTTGTTTATGAAGGAAAAAATCATGAAGACCTTCATACCTGTCTATTTGCCTGTTTCCTATCTCAGGAAGTGCCCAAGAAGGTAATCCAAGCATTAAAAGATCCAAGCTAGATAGAAGCTACGCAAGAAGAGCTTCTGCAATTTAAATTATAACAAGTTTGGACATTGGTAGATTTACCTTATGGCAAGAGGGTTATTGGAACAAAATAAGTGTACAGAAACAAGAAAGATGTGAGAGGCATTATGATTAGAAACAAGGCAAGACTGGTTACACAGGGTTACACTCAAGAAGAAGGAATAGATTATGATGAGGTTTTTGCTCCAGTTGCTAGGAATGAAGCAATTAGGCTGTTCTTAGCCTATGCCTCATTCAAAGATTTTGTTGTGTACTAGATGGATGTGAAGAGTGCATTTTTGTATGGCAAAATTGAAGAAGAAGTTTATGTCTGTCAACCTCCATGATTTGAAGATCCAGAGTTTCCTGACAAAGTTTACAAGGTAGAAAAGGTATTATATGGTCTACATCAAGCCCTTAGAGCCTGGTATGAGACTCTATCTACTTATTTATTGGAAAATAGATTTCAGAGAGGTTAGATTGATAAGACTTTGTTTATTAAAAGAATCAAAAGTGATATTCTACTAGTTTAAGTATATGTTGATGATATTATTTTTGGATCTACTAAGAAGGAGTTATGCACTGATTTTGAGAAGTTGATGCAAAAAAAAATTCTAGATGAGTTCTATGGGTGAACTTACTTTCTTCTTAGGACTTCAAGTGACACAAAAAGATGATGGGATTCTCATCAGTCAGGACAAGTATGTGGATGACATCTTGAAGAAGTTTGGTTTTTTAACTGTGAAGACAACAAGTACACCCATGGAGACTTCAAAGCCATTGCTCAAGGATGCAGAAGCTGAAGATGTTGATGTTCACTTATATAGATTAATGATTGGATCATTGATGTATCTAACAGCTTCTAGGTCTGATATAATGTTTGATGTATGTGCTTGTGCGAGATTTCAAGTCACACCTAAAGTGTCACATCTTAATGCTGTGAAAAGAATCTTTAGATACTTGAAAGGTCAACCTAAATTGGGCCTTTGGTATTCTAAGGACTCACCATTTGACTTGGAAGCTTATACTGATAGTGACTATGCTGGTGTAAGTTTAGACAGGAAATCCACAACAGGATGTTGTCAATTTCTTAAAAGAAGATTGATTTCATGGCAATGCAAGAAGCCAACCAAAGTTGCCAACTCTGCTACTGAAGCAGAGTATGTAGCTGCTGCTAGTTGCTGTGGACAAGTACTCTGGATTCAAAATCAAATGTTAGATTATGGATATAACTTCATGGATACCAAGATTTTCATTGACAATGAAAGCACCATCTGCATAGTTAAGAATCTAGTGTTTCACTCAAAGACTAAGCACATTGAGATTAGACATCACTTCATCAGGGATTCAAATGAGAAGAAGCTTAGTCAAATGATTAAGATTCACATTGATCACAATGTTGCTGATTTACTCATAAAAGCTTTTGATGTTGGAAGATTCCAATATCTAATTACAAGTATTGGAATGCTTAACCTCTAAAGCATTGATTGAGGGGAGGTTAATTTCTACTGATGTTATAACTAATATTGTGAGATTTGAGAGAAAGCAAAAACAGATAAAGAGAAAAAGTAAGCTTAAAAGAATAGAGAGATGTGTGAACCAAAAACAAAAAGAGTATACTTTCTACTGATGTTATAACTAATACTGTGAGCTTAAAAGAAATGAGAGAAAATAAAAACAGACAGAGAGAAAAAATGAGCTTAAAAGAAATAAGAGCAAATAAAAACAGACAGAGAGAAAAAGTGAGCTTAAAAGAATTGAGAGAAAGAAAAAACAGACAGAGAGAAAGCGTGAGCTTAAAAGAATAGAGAGATTTGTAAAATAAAAACAGATAGAGTGATTCAGTAAGCAAAAGAATTGAGAGATATAATAAGCTTAGAAACAGAAATAGAGCTTGTGAGAATCAACATTGATGATGGAAATGCCTTTTGGAACGGAATTGAGGTTAAAACTGGTACCTCAAAAGTTAATACTACTAGGATAAACTTGGTATTGTTGGGCATTACTTAGTACTGTTAGGCTAAACTTGGTACTGCTAGACTACCGTTAAGACTGTTTGGGGCATAACAGATTTTTGGCAATTAAATATAGCCGTTGAGATTATTCTGCCAAATATTTCGCTTATAGGGGTCTATAATTTGGATAACTCTTGATCTTTCTTTCACTTATAAGCTTTGTTCAAGATAAAGAATCCATTTTATTCAGTCAGTCCAATCAAAACCCTTAAGCGCTTTCTATAAAATCTCAATTAACTTTGCCAAACTCGCATACTCTCATTAACGAACATTCACACAGAACCCTTATCATAACTCAATCACTAATGGCGAATTTGGAATTCTGCGACAAACACAACATGGTTGCTTATCTAAAAAACCAACTAGGAGTGAAGGATTCCAAGAGATAGTAGATTTTCTCAATGATAGTTATATAAGGCATGTTTTACTAAGAATCCTACTATCTATGTTTCTCTCATCAAAAAGTTTTGGCAGACTGCTACTGTCAGAACAGTTGATAACGGAGAACAAGAAATAACTGCCATAGTTGATGGCAAAGAATTCACTATTACTAAAGCATCTATTAGGAGACATCTTCAATTAGCAGATGTAGATGGTATTAGTGTTTTGCCAACTACTGAAATTTTTGATCAACTCTCAGTGATGGGATATGTTTTAGCTGATGAAAACAGACATTTCAAAAAAGCAAATTTTCCCCTCATGGAGATATTTGATCCAAACCATCCTACACTGTCTTAAGAAAAAAAGATTGAGAATAAGCAGAAATAAAATTAAAAAATATTAAAATAAAGGAAAGAAGTCTGTTAGCCCTAAGAAAACTTCTTGGGAACAATTTAGTAGCAATATAGCAACTGCTATTATTTGCTTGGCCACAAACATAACTTTTAACTTTTCTAAATTGATTTTTGATGGTATGGTGAAAAACTTAGATAGTAAATATAAATTTTTAATGTATCCAAGATTTATTCAAATATTTTTGGACAAGAACAAAAGATTCCTTAATCCTCACAACAGAAAATATATTGCTCCTAATTTAACTCCAAAACTTTTTAGCAATATGAAAAGAGGTTTTTCTAGGGAACACACACCTTTGTTTCCAAGTATGCTAGCAATTCAAGCAGAAGAGGGTGAAGGTTCAGGACATCCCTCTGAACCCCAACCACCACCTTCTACTGCTCAACCTACTAATGAAGAACCAATCCCTAATGTTGTATCATCATCACACCAAAAGACTCAAACACCTAGGCAAGCCTTAAACAAGGTCACTGAGTTACCTCAGACTAGTGAGCCTATACCTAATGTACCAGATGAGGCTGTCTATGAGGAGTGGGATGACAGAGTGGAAAGGGCTACCACTACTGCTGCTAGCTTAGATGCAAAGCAGGCTAGTGGTAACATTAATATGACCCAATCTACGGCAATACCTAATGTGCCTCTTCCTTAGGGAATTGGTGCAAGTGGTAGTCCTAGGTGCCAAGAAGCCATGGGGGGTTCTATTGCTTAGACTAGGTTTGAGAGGGTACCTACACTGCCCTATGATTCACATCTCCCAAGAGTTAACACACTTGGAAGTGATGAGGGCTGTATGACACTACAAGAATTGACGGTTTTATGTACAACATTGTCCAAGAAAGTGGAAAGCTTGGAGGCAGATTTGAAGCAAACTAAGCAAGTATATGGTGCTGCTTATACCAAGCTTATCATGAAGGTGAAAAAGTTAGAGAAGACTGTCAAGACAAGCCATTCCAGAAGGAGAGCCAAAATTGTTGTTTCAGATGATGAAGAGGCTTCAGAGGATTCTTCCAAATAGGGGAGGATGATAGAAGAAATTGATGAAGATGCAGGAGTTACTTTGGTTACTCCTACATAAGGAGAAGATCAACCTGAAAATCAGTTGGGAGTTCTTAGTGCAGCTAAAGTTCTTGCAGATGCATCTAAAACAAATGTTCACACTTATACTAGAAGAAGAAGGGCAGTTAGTACTGGCAGTGGTGGAATTAGCACTGCTGAAGAATTAGTTAGTACTGTTGGTGCATCAATGCCAGTTAGTACTGCTGGTATGGTTCAAGAAGTTAACATCAGTATTCCCTCACCAGTTGTAATCAAAGATAAAGGTAAAGGTAAAATGGAGGAATCTGAAGATGAATAGATCAAGAGAACAAAATTACAGCAAGAAGAAGATAGGCTTGGACATGAAGCAGCTGTGAGACTGCAATAGGAACTGGATGAAGAAGAAAGACAAAGGATGGCTAGAGTTTATGAAGCAGCTCAATCTTTTACTGATGAAGAATGGGAAAACATTAGAGCAAGAATTAAAGCTGATGAAGAGGTATCTAAGAGACTACAAGTAGAGTAAAAGAACAAGTACAGTGAAGTTTATTAAGCAAAGATGCTTGTAGATCTTATTAATCAGAGAAAGAAATATTTTGCTGCATAGAAAGCTAAAGCAAAGAGGAATAAGCCCATGACACAAGCTCAACAAAGGAATTATATGATTAATTACATCAAGCACATGGGAAGTCATACACTACAGCAATTGAAAATATATTCTTTTGATGAGCTCAAGGAATTATTTGAAACTACAATGAAGAATGTCAACACTTTTGTACCTATGGAGACTGAAGACAGAGGAAGAGCATCAAAATTAGCAGCTGGAAGTTCACAAGTAACAATTACTAATTATGCAGAAGTTGGAAGTTCTAAAAGGGATGCAGAAGCAAAACTTGATCATGAAGGTTCTAAGAGACAAAAGACTAATGAAGCTTCAGGATCGGTTCAAGAACAACCAGATAAAGAGGAAAAAGAATTGTCACAAGAGGATTTACAACAGATGATGATGGTAGTTCCAGTAAAAGAAGTTTATGTTGAAGCCTTATAAGTCAAATATCCAATCATTGACTGGGAGGTTTACACTGAAGAATCTAGAAAATATTAGAAGATCATCATGGTTGGTAACCATACAGAAGAATATCAATTCTTTGAGGATATGTTGAAAGTATTTGACAGGGATGACTTAGTGATGCTATGGAATTTGGTTAAAGAAAGATTTAGTTTAACATAACCTACTGATGACAAAGAAAGAACTTTATGGGTTGAATTGAACAAGTTGTTTGAACCTAATACTGATGATATACTATGGAAACTTCAGAGATATATGCATGATCCATTAAAATGGAGATTATATGATACATGTGGGGTTCATCATGTGTCTACAGAGAGAGGAACATATATTTTCATGCTGGTAGAGAAAGAATATCCATTGTCAAAAGGAGTTCTGACTTTGATGTTGGTTAACAGGCTGTTAGTAGAACAACATTCAGAGATGGAAAATGAGCTTCTAAGGAAAATCTTCATACAAGCAAACAGACCAAGACAATAAAGTTTTTGGAAGCATCCTCTCAGCACAGATGGTTTAATTCAGAGAAACTTGTAGATTTGAAGGTACATCACAAGTTTAGGGGAGGATTGTTAGGAATTAAACTCATACACATAATACTGCCAAGCCAAAGACTTAGTACTGCTCAAGATTACAACTACCAGTACTAACTAGTTAGTACTGCTAGAAGAAAGTTAGTACTGACAGTACTAACTTAACACTGCTGAAGGAGTTAAGACTGTTGCATGAATACTTAAGACTGCTCAAGAGATAAAGACGTATGAAGAGATATGTATTGACTTATTCTGTGTATATCCCATTTAGTTAGAAAGATATGCATATATGATTAGAATTATAGAAGATTAGTAGTTATCTTGTAAAGGACTCCTTGGTGTATAAAAGGAGATCCTAGGTTATGATGTTAGAAGTGATTTCATAGAGTTGCATGCATAGCTTTAAGGTTGTAAACCCTAGTACTAGACAGAGTACTCGTATTATTGATCTTAATAATATTGAGGCTTTTTGTTACATCTTTATTCAATCATATTTACTGTTACATTCATAATTCTTCTAAGTATTGAAGAGTAGATTCTGCATACTCTTTAATATACACATAAAGTTTCTACCAAAGTTGTTTTTGATTTATCCAAGGTAACTTAACCTTTACAAGCTAAAGAATCAATCATAGTTTGGGATCAACAAATGCTGGTACTTTCATCTATGGTGGTTCCATATATCACTGAGTCGGTGGTTTCTTCCTCGGATCAGTGGTTAGTTGCTGCTGTAGTTGTAAGGTGTTTGCTGCTGCAACCTTATAGTGGAATATATTTTGATTAGGTTGTGGCTTCGTCCTCAGGTCTATGGTTTGTAAACATTTTTTGTTTTGAGTTTTGTTGCTGTTGCTTCTTCTAGACATTTTTATTATGGTCTTTTAGTGGTGGCAAGCCGGTTGTGAGATTTCATTGCCCGTTTATGGGCCTTAGTGGATGTCAAGATGGCGGTGGAAATAGGCTTACCAATACTTCATTGATCATACACCTTCGTAATCAGCATTGTTGTGGTGAGGTACAAGATATCACAAAACACTCTCTATTTAAAGAATTTGGTTATTTTTGAGAGGTCTGAGTTAACCCTTAAGCGTATAGGGATTTGGTTATGTGGGTTTTGTTTCAGGACGCACACTCTTCGGTCTAAGTGTCATCACGAAAACGTTCAGATTTTGTGTCACTCCTTGATGGTGGTGATGGTGTTGTGCAGTTCGTGCTCTATGACCTTACTAAGACTTGTGTTCCTTCTTGTGTCGAGCAATTTGTTCATGTTGACAATGTGGGGTACGACTTACATGGTGGTTTTACTTTGGCTCTTCTTGATAGTTTGTTTTCTAAGGGGTTGCGTACTGTCAAATCCATCCCTCTGAAGTGTCGTTTGGGGTTTTCACGTATCTTGAAAGGAGCTCTTGATAATGTGATTTGCAATCCTGATGATATCTCTTGTTGGGTTAGTTTGTTAGTCTTGCCTCTTTGTCTCCTTAAAACCTTTTGTCTGAGGAGTAATCTTGAGTGCAAGTCTGCTACAACGCCAGGAAGAGAGTATTGTCAATGCCATTTGATCTTGGGGTATGCCGGGTGGTAGTTTGTAGTTTTAGAGGGAGATTTTGGCCGAATCTTCCTCTACTTTGTCAAATATTGATGACAAAGACATTGATTTGGGTGAGCGGAATATCAAGTACTGTAAGAGGAAGATATCTGATGGGCATTATACTGCGGCATTCAGAGTTCTTTTCTCTTCTGGTGTTGCTCCTTATAGTGATGCTACTCTTGAGGATTTAAAGACTAAGCACCTTTTCAAACCTGCTCCCTTTTTACCACATATACCCTTTGATCATCATCACCTCATTGCATCTCAAACCGTGATTCTAGACAGAATTAAGAGTTTTTCTCATGGCACGTCTTGTGGGCAGGATGGACTGCGTGCCCAACACCTCATAGATTGCTTAAGTGGATCTGTTGTTGCTGTTTCTGATGAGTTAGTATCCTCTATCACCCAAGTGGTGAATCTTTTTCTTGACGGGAGTTGTCCCAATATGTTGGGCGAGTATATTTCCAGTGTTCCTCTCACTCCGTTGGTTAAACTAGGTGGTAATCGTCCTATTGTTGTGGGTACCGTTTGGAGGCATCTTGTCTTCAAGGTTAGTGCTCTTATGAATGGTCACTCTTTGGATGGTTATTTAGATGATTTACAGTTTGGCGTTGGGTGTGGGGAGGAAGTGAGGCAATTCTTTATGCCGTGAATCATTTAATTAAGGGTCGTGGAGATGATTTTGGTCTCTCGATGTTGTTAGTAGATTTTAAAAATGCCTTCAACTTGGTAGATAAAGAGGTTATGTTACGAGAAGTTCGTCTTCGTTGTCCAACTATATCACGTTCGGTGGAATTCTATTACTCCAACCCAACTAGATTGTATCACGGGAAGCACACCTTATGGTCATGCCAAGGGGTGCAGCAGGGTGATCCCCTTGGCCTGTTGCTTTTTTCCTTAGTGTTACATCCCTTGATTTGTAAGATTTAAGACTCTTTTACCCTTTCTCTGCATGCTTGGTATTTGGATGATGGTACTATTGTTAGATATACTTTGGTTGAAGGAAGGTTTTAGAGTTAATTATGGAGGATGGCCCCCGGTATGACGTGCATCTAAACGTTGATAAAACAAAAGTTTTTTTGCCAAAAGAAGACCCTCGAAGCAGGCTTACGGATGTTTTCCCGTCTAATATTTCTCGGTCCTCGCATGGTATTCAATTACTTGGTGGGGCCGCTAGTGTGGACATTGATTTTTGTAGTCTGCTTGGGATGAAGCGAGTGGCCAAAACCATTGTGCTTATGGATGCAGTGGCTAAGATTAATGATCCTCAATGTGAGTTGTTGCTTCTTCGTTCTTGTACGAGTATTTCCAAGATGTACTTTTATATGCGTACATGCTCGCCTAATGTCTTTGAGTCTGCCTAACGTTCATTTGACGTGGCTCTTCTTTCTTCTTTGGAGCGTATTGTCACTGCTTCAGGACCAATGTTCGACAACTGGCAACGTAGGCTTACCACCTTACCCTTTGCATTTGGGGGACTTAGTGTCTATTTTGTTGGTGATGTTTTGAATTATGCCTTCCTTGCTTTACGATTACAATCTACTGGATTGAAGACTAAGCTTCTTCGGCATACGGGTATTGTAGCTTCCTGGCCTAATTTTGATGATGCCTTGTGTGTGTTTAATACGTCTACGGAGACTGACTTTTTGAGTAATCCAAGTGAGATCGCTTCCCCCAAACTCATGAAGAAAATGACAAATATATATTTCACACGGTTAACTAAAAATGCAGAATCTACATTTTCTTTATCTCCTCGACAGATAGCCTTGTGTAAATCTCAAAGGGAGGCTCACACTTTTGATTGGCTTTGGACGGTTCCTATTTCTAGGTTGAGATAAACTACGAACGGTAAGACTTATTGTGTTTTGTGCTATCGGTTAGGTATCCCCTTATTTTCTGTTTTGAAACTTGTTCAGCTTGTTCAAGGGTTTTGTTGGGGATATTTATGAAGACCATGATGCATCGTGTGCTGAGATTATTGGTATTAAACATCGTCATAACTTTGTGCGCGACACACTTATAGACATATGTTATCGTTCTGGGATTTTAGCTGGTAAGGAAGTTGATATCGGGTTAGATTTGGGGGGGCGGGGGTGGAAAACCATTACGTCCAACAGATATGTTACTTTACTCGTGGGATTGAGGACTTGATGTGTGTGTGGATCTGACTGGATCTTCACATTTGACGCAAACCGGGATGGTTGATTTTGTACCTAGTCGGGCCATAATTGGCGTTGGACAACGTAAATGCGGTAAGTATATGGATAAGTGTGCAGCTATTGGATATGCTTTTCTCCCATTTTCTTTCTCTTCCTTAGAGGAATTAGAGGTAGACGCGGTTGCTTTACTGAAGCGGATCCGAAAGTTCTCCATAAATCAGGACATCGGGGCACGAGCGGTTGTTCATATTTTTAATAGAATTAGCTTTGCTATTGCTAAAAAAGTGGGAGCCCAAATAGTATCTCGATTTCCTTTTAATTTTTTGTAAATCCTATGAATTTCTAGTAAAGTGATGTTATAATAATAGAAAAATTTTTTTTGTAAATATCCTATTTTTCTAATAAAATAATTTATAATAAAAAAAATAAAATGATGATGATGATGATAATAATAATAATAATAATAATAATAATAGAACATCGGCATAACGTTGTACGCAATACCATTGTTGACATTTGTTTCAGATCGGGGATTTCAGGTGGAAAAGAAATGGATATCGGGCTTGGTGGAGGGCAGGACAAACACTTACGTCCAGCTGATATGTTGTTTTATTCGTGGGACGGAGGGATTGATGTATGGGTGGATCTGACTAATCCTAACCATCCATTTTTTTCATCTAATTAAAAAAATCCACTTTCCACTTCTTTTGTAAAAATAAAATATCTCACAAACCGTTAATTGTTACGCAAAACGAAACATACCATCGCGACGAGAATTAAGTCATCTTTCTATCAAGGGCAATTCTATATGCTTTCGACGAACTTTTTTTCAGTCACGTCGTGATGGTGTATTTTTTGTCGCTTGACGATTTACCGTTGGCAAGATATTTTATTTTTTAAAAAGAGATGGAAAGTGGGTTTTGTATTTTGATGAAAAAATGAGTGGCTATGATTGATTCATTGGATCTTTAGATAATTTTAAGTTTACATTGATCTCAACTCGGGGCACAGATAACATCTCGGCTTCTCACTAATTTTTTTGTAAATATCCTAATTTTCTAATAAAGTGACGTTTAAATAAAAATAATGATAGTAATAATAATAGAATTAATAAAATTAAAAATAATAATTTATAAATATTGTGTTTTAATGTATAAAAATTCTGAATTACAACATAATTAAAAAAACTTTTCGTTAAACTTTTTATGTAATCTGAATTTTTTCACTTGATGTAATTGTAGTGACTGAATCAGCGCAAGCTAGGGGTCTGCACGGTTCGGTTTGGGTCGGTTTTTGGCTAAAACCGAAACCGAACCGAAATATTCGGTTTTTATAAAACCAAAATCCGAAACCGCTCGGTTTTTGGCGGTTCGGTTTCTCGGTTTTTGCGGTTCGATTTTTTGGTTTTTTCGGTTTCAAACCGTTTATATTTGGTTGTGGTTAATTTATATTAATAAACTTATTTTACATAGAAAATTAGTTATTTTTATAAAAAAAAATTGTCAATATTAGCCTAATAATGTTTACACAAAATTATACAATTATACACATATAAATAAGAGAAACACACGTGGATGTGAAAATACACATAGTAGTCATATATGTAACGATATATTGTCAAGTAAACACACGTACACGACAAACACATATATAAACATTAACATAATGCATATATTATAATTTCTTCCATAAAATAAATATAAAGTTAAAATTTTGATTTATTATTTATTTATTTCTATTACATTAATATATTATTATAAAATTGGTTTGGTTTGGTTCGGTTCGGTTCGGTTTTTACGGTTCGGTTTTTGACAAAAACCGAAACCGAACCGAAATTTTTCGGTTTTTGAAAAATTGAAAACCGAACCATCGGTTTTTGAAAAATTGAAAACCGAACCATCGTAATGTAATATGAACTGCAATTCCTTACACCCTACCATCCAAACACGATTAGAATGTAATTCAGATTACAATTACAATGAATTCCAACGAACCAAACTCGCCTTATAATCAAATTAGATCTTCTATAAAAGGAGATTTATATTTGGAGAATTATAAGGAGATCGATCAACGTTAAACATAGAATTCGATCTACTATATAATATTTGAAAAAAAATCTCTTTATGCTTACTTCATTGTAAACATTTATTCTCTCTTTGTTTGACAAATGGCTTATTTACCTGAAGACCTAGTTCTCAAGATTTTTGCTAAATTGCCTGCAAAACCCTTGGGGAGACTCAAATGCTTATCTAAGCATTGGAACCATCTGATTTCAGATCCATACTTTATGAACACGATTCGATCACGTCAAATGACCCTTCTTGTGATCGATTCTTTTCATGCCATGGACAATAGAGATCATTCAATAGCCAAACTTTGTTCTCCCTGTGGAAACTCCAAGATTGAAGATGTCGTTATTGCTGGAACATTCAATGGGATAGTCCTTTTAATTCTCGAATAGGCTTTGTTTGAAAAAGCTCCCACTCAGTAATTGATTCAACTCTAAAATGACATTCTTACCGTAATACAATTCTTTGAAAATTTTCTGAGGAAGGGTGGTTTTGAACACACAATTTTAACAAATACCACTTTTATGGAAAAAGACTAAAATTATATTGTAGACAATTTTGACATTGAAAGTTTCTTTTGAAAGATTGTGTTTCAACGATTTTTAGAACATGATAGAAGTCTTCTCTTCTATTTTAGTAGTAAGCTGTCACTGAGGCGTTACACTTCCTGTTACCTTCGGTGACGAGTTATGCACTGAAATGAACTATAAGTCATGAGAAAAAATTTAGGAAAATGACATGTTTTGAAAGCATTTGAAAACTCTTCGCTCGAACTTCATTTACACACCCGTTCGATGTTTAATCAACAATTTCTAGGTACGTAAATGTTATTCGATTCCAGAGGAATGTCGTGAGATTCTATTTTGGTATTTTTGAAATATGTTCTGATTTTGTTATTTTGTTTTTCTAGGTTTTTAATTTTTATATTTTCTTTTTGTTGGTTTTATATTTTTGTATCTTTCTTGTTCTAAAATTTTTATAATAAAAAGAATGAGAGAATAAAAAATATTTACATATTGATGTTTGGTGAATCAAGCAGTAGATTAAATTGCCAGAACCTCCAGTTCATATGGTAGTAACATTCACATACGAGTTGTCTGACAAGAGACTTAAACATATCTTTCGATAAGGCTTAGTGAACAAGTCAGCTACTGGTATTCAGTTCTTTTTTTTTTTTTTTTTTTTTCTGTTTTACGACAATGAATAATTCAAACAATACCTTTCAACCTGTTCCTTTATGAAGTGATATCTGGACATCGATGTGCTTGTACGGGATGCTGGACTGGATTGCACGGAGATGGCTATGGTGCCTTTGATCACATACATAGGTATTTTATCAAAGTAAAAAGCCATAATTCTAGTGAGCTGAGTTCTCAACCATTGAACTTGAGCGCAAGGCAGCAGTTAAAGAACATTAATCGGCTTCTGCTGATAGCACATTGAAGTTGCAGTCCTGCTTCTTGGTTTATGACCAGCTGACTAACTTTCACACCTAGAAATTGTATGCACCAGATGTGCTCTTACGTGAATCGAGTCTGCCACGCTGTGAGTCCACAGAATCTGAAAAAAGCAGGGTTAGTTCGAAAACGGTGTCCTTCGGATACCAGAGCCCATGGTTTAATGGAGTCTTTAAGGTTACCGAAGATAAGTGTAACCGCAGTCCAGTGAGATGTTTCTCTCAGTCGTTTCGCTTGATAGCGTGCACATTACATGTTGCTGCACAATATCTGGTCTACTTGCTGTTAGGTACATGGTGCACGACCATACTACGTTATGTTTGTTTTTGGTCGGACCGGAAGTACCATCTCAAGTCAGCATCAAGGTGTTTTGTAGCCATTGGTGTACCAATGCTTCACATGAGGTCATACCTATTGACTTTTTAAGTATCTCGTGGAGCATACTTAGCTTGGTGTATAAAGATACCACCGATGGGGATTGGTGGATTGATTCTAAATGAATTTTTGCTCCCCTATCAGTGACATATCAAACTTGCTGTGCATTAGTTTTCCAAATCGTTTTGAAAGTTTTGGGTTCGTAGAACCAAAAATTATGTCATCAACGTAAATTTGCACAAGCAATATGTCTTCCCCATGTTTAGTTAATGAACAGAGTGGTTAATAGAACCTTTGGTAGAATCCGTTGGATACCAGGAAGTTGGAGAGTTCATCATACCATGCTCTTGGTGCTTGTTTAAGACCATATAATGCTTTCTTAAGACGGTAAACTTGGTCAGGATGATATGGGTCAACAAATCCATCTGGCTGGTTTACATACACTTCTTCCTTCAGAGGACCGTAAAGAAATGTTGTTTTGACGTCCATTTGTTCACTGTATAATGATTTGTGTTGCAGCATTAACGCATACATGAACAGTCGTTACAGCCTCCTACGAGCAACAGGTGCAAATGACTATTCGAATAAATTACTTCCTTTTGAGCATATCCACTTAGCCACAAGCGAGATTTGTTGCGATAATGATGTAGTGATTTTCCTCATCACGTTTGTTTTTCCCAGGAGCTATTTAAGTTATGACATTTTTGCAAAGTGGTTCTATCGATATTTCCATACATCTAGTCTGTTCAAATCTGATGAAGTTCTTTCCTGCATTGATTCAATCCATGCAGAATCAGCCTAGGCTTCTTTGTTGTTCTTTGGTTCGGTTCGACTCACGGTGAGTGCGAAAACATTACACATCTCGCCATCTGTTTCTAGGTTGACATCTTGTTCTAACTGATGAGATGGATTTCAATGTTTTTTTTTACTTGTTCTAATGGGGGGGGGAAAAAAAAACAAGGGGGGGGCCCGCCGGGGGGGGATGATCCTTTTGTCCAACGTTGTGCTGAAGGATGATTTTGAGTAGAAGGTATGCATGTTTGACGAATCAAACAGTGCCGAGAGATGTCCTCCCCTTGTTCTTGTACCTATTATTATAATAAAATCGGGTACTGAAAGATGTTGATTAATTCATGTCATCAAAATTGTGCATTTTCTGTTTTGGGTTTCTGCTTGAATATTGGTCTCAGGTGCTATTTTAGTGGACAGTTGGTACATGAGTTGGAGTTTGATGTGTTGATTGAATGTTCAATGGAGGTGGATCTGCAACATCGGTTGTTGTAGGAAGTGTGAGTTGCTGTTTTGTTGTGTCGTTTCTCGGGATTATCAGCTAGCATGTACAGCGGAAAGACTTTGACACACATGAGAAGTTCCATTGGAGTAATTCTAGCTGAACATCGGACTATAAAGCAATTCCAGTTCATTGGACGGTTGTTTATGTCTCAGCAACTTGGGAAACATTTTATGGATCTTTGTGGACCGGGACTTAAACTGTCTTGTTCAAGTACCATTGTTGAACATTGTGGAGCGGGGTCAGAACTGACATGATCTGACGCCATTTGAGGCAATTCGTCAAAGTTAACATGAATTGTTTCAACTATCATTCTTGTTCTCTTGTTAAATACCCTGTAAGCCTTTGACTGAGTAGAATAGCCAACAAAAATACATGCATCACCTTTTTCCTTCATTTTATCAAGATTTTCACCATCTCTGATGATGTAGCATAGAGAACCAAAGATGTGAAAGAACTTGACTGACGGTTTCCGGGCATTGATGATATGATAAGGTGTTTTCTCATGTCGAGGAATTATAAGAGAACGGTTTTGAGTAAAACATGCTGTTGCAATTGCTTCAGCCCAGAAAAACAGAGGAACTTTAGCGGCGCTTAGCATTGTTCGAGCAGCCTCAACAAGAGTACGGTTTCGTCTTTCGACAACGCCGTTTTGTTCAGGTGTTCGAGCAGTTGACGTTTCGTGTCTTATTCCCTCTTTTTGCTAAGTATGCTGAAGAAGATTTATAAGAAAATTCCGTGCCCCTTTGTCAGTTTCGAAACTGTTGCCACTTGAGATGAATTTCCTCTTTGGACAAGTGTGAGGAATATCAATGAGACTCCAGGTGTCTTCGTCTGTTGGACAGCAAGAATGTGAGTCCAAGTTAGATCGGGAGAAGTCTATCAACAAGTACAAGACACATATTTCTTTCCTTTTTATGCGTTCTTTTCATTGGACCACATAGTCCATGTGTAGACAGTTGTAACAGTCTTTTTTGAGCTAGGGGGTAGTCTTAGTGTGAAAAGACTTTCTTTTTGCTGTTCCCAGCTACACAAGAAGAACTTAGATGATATTTGACGAATTTCAGCTTTGGAAGGCAATCACAATATTATTCTTGTAAAGCAAAGTTGATGGTGTGTTTGTCGATTGTTTTAAATGGGATAGACGAACGATGCCATAACCAAGCTTGAGACGTGTAGGCTTTAGCCAATAAGCAATTGGATTGGGATGGAAGTTGGAGATCTTGAAGAGATATGGGAATTACAAATCTGTGCCACGAGAACTGTGGAGAAGATTTTTTCCCTTCAATATCTCGCCTTTTGTGTTCAGCAGACTCTTTGACGGATTTTGTTTGGTGGTACAGGGTACCGGTTTTATAGTGGGGGGACTCTCGTTGTGTTGTGGGCCGCCGTAGTTTGTAACTGGTAGACTTCCGAGATAAGCAACTTCCAATCCGCAATCACAAAATTGACCCAACGGATAGAATAAATTGTTGATTATGCCCTTCGCGTAATAACCCTTTTGATGGTAATCGTTCCTTGAAACCAGATCTCCTATAGCCAAGATTTGGTGCGATTTGAATCATTTCCTAACTTAAACCGTGCCCTGAAAAGAAATTTCACCACAAATTAGTTATGAGCTTGATGTTTTCCGGTGCATGTGCTTTGAGCACCCAGAAGTCTTACGATGGAATAGAATCTATCTCGACGGGCTGACAAAAGAATTAGAAGACAATGGAGTATTGGAACACAGTGGAGCACCTAGGAGTCTTATGTTCCAAAATATTTGCAGTTTCTAGATGCATTTCCTAGAAGGCATACTAACGTTTTGGTATTTACATTTCCTTTTTAGACTTAGGTTTTCCATTATGTATCCAGGTGGTGTATACTTAGGGATACCACCAAACTGCAGGTACTTACAACTTGCTTCATATAACTTTATAGTTATCGTTTCTAGGTTTTTGCAGTGGCAGTCTAGTTGCAACGGTTTTCTTACTGGATGTTGCATCTGATTTGTTCACATCATACTTGGGTTCTGTAGTCTAACAGGCACAAGCTCATTTTCTCTCGGTTGTTTGTCCTGAATTTTCGCCACATTTTATAATGTAGATCCACCAAATCATTGATTGTCATTCAGCACACACTTTCCACAAGTTAACAACATACAATGTTAAACATTCGAGGTCTTAGACATTCAAACTGTCATTATCAAGCAGTTACAGACGTTTTATTTATTTGAAACCTTAAACTTCCTACGGTTGGTCTTCTTACTTCTTGCTTCTTCCCCTTGGACTATTGTTAGACATGACTCTATCTTCCAGATGATTTTGATTTAAGCTTGTGGTCTGCTACACTAGTATTGGGAATTAATCCTGTTGGAGTAGACACACGTTGTTAGGTTTCTAATGTCTTGATGCAATGAGGTTGTTTTGTATATTTTGGCTTTGTGGGCACTTTGATACATTTCATGGTGGCATACAGTTGTGTTCCTGAGTCAATTGAACTTATTTGAGGCAAAATCTGTGCATGTGACTGGGTTTGAAAAATCATTAGACAATTTTTGTGTGGTAATGGCTTTGACTTTGCGAAATCTTTCTTTGCAATTGAGAATCTGAAAAAATAGCTGGTTTACCCTAAAATGGATTGTCTTTGACTTTTAAAATTTAAAGGATTCGGTTGTCGATATATAACCGATGATTTTTTCAACTAGTTTCCACAGATTTTACCTTTCAACTTTTTAGGAGTTTCTTAAACTAACTTATTGCAATTCCTTTGTCTTGTAATTTTAGTATTTCAAGTCTTGATTTCAAAATACTGTTGTCACGTTTCTTTTTTTTTTTTTTTTATTTCAGAAATTACTTTTGACTTGATTTTCTTGAAAGATTTGTCTTTGTTTTATCTTTTCTTTACATTGTTGTAAATCAAGTTCAAGATTAATGCATGTTTCTGAAAGAGATTCATAAATTCTTTGACATTGTTTTAACCTTTGTAATCTTTTTTCATGAGTTCACACTCTTGTAGGTTTCTTGTAATCACATATGCAAAGCAGTGAATTCTTCTAAGTCTGTGTATATTCCAAGTATCTGCATTCATGTCATACTAGCATGAAATATTTCCCTTGAAAGACTGGTCGATTTCATTCAAAACGTGTTTTTTGGTTTCCATTTGGATATTAAGATTATCTACTCATATTCTAAGAGAATTAAACATATTTTCAAATCAGCAACCATTTTCTCTTTCAAAACAAAGTGAAATCTTTCTATATATCCACACATTCGATTTTACTAATGTGGGTGGCCAAATTTCCTTTCTATTGTGTTTGAATGAAAGGATCGTTGTTTTACAAAATATGTTTCTTTGTGGCGTATGTTTGTTTGCACGGTTCCACTCCATCAAAAATCGGCCAACACACTTTTTGATCTTGAAAGTTCTTTAGTGGCTTTTGACACGTTTTATCCCAAGGAATGGATTCATCAATGTCGTTTTTCTAACCAAAGTTGGTTGTCATTGTTTTCGAAAAGGCACTCTTTGGAAATATTCATTAGTAGTAGATGATTGATCTTCGTTGACATTTTTGGAAATTGTGTTGCACAGCCGACTTTTCCCGTTGTGGAACGACCAAATCCTAAAGATTATTCAATTGTAGGCATAAATCAAAACGGTCTGATTAGATTCGCTTAATTTTTGATCGACGTTCTTTGTCAGAGATATCGTCTCGTCAGAATCAGGGGTTACATTAACGCATAGATTATCATTGTAGCTACCTATATATAAGACGGAGGATTCGCTCTTTGTGCTTTTCCTTGAAGGAATTGGTTTTGCAAACTCGTTTTACAATTACGATTAAGCATATTCATTGTCTTGAACAGATGGCCGGTTTTAGGTTGGGGGGTTTTATAAACAATATCATCAAAACCTTTGACTTTATTTTCTAAAGCAATGATTTATCAAGTTCCTTGTCTTCAGTGTTTTGTTTAAAGCTAATCTGTGCCTCTTTTGCTCTGTGACATTATGGAGATGGTTTCTTGATGTGCACAAAGCTCCTTTTTCTATCGAAAATCGTTTTTGATTTAAATCATTTATTTGTTGAGTTTATGCATTAGATGAGTTTGCAAATGTATTTTGTTTGACATTAAATCCCTTTAGCTTTGGCACAATCAATTTCCACCTATTGACGCATAATTCACCTCCTTTTACTTATCAAGTTCCGCTTTGGAACTTCTTAATGTCTTTAAACCATTAAATGATTAGTCTTGGTTTTGACAGTTCATTGTGTGGCTTCTTTGAACATGGTTATTTGATGATTTAAACTTTTATTTTTTAGTTTTGAATATCTTCTAATTTCACCATTTCAATTATCAAGAATATTGTTTGATGATTCAAAAAATTTATTCGGTTTTTGCTGTCTTCAATTTCACATTTTAGTTTTGATTAATGAAGAAAGCAAAGCACGTTTTGATCAAGATCATCTGGTTCATCCTGGTACATACTGAGCTCTATAATAACATATATCCGAACAATCAAATAGGATATTGGGTCCACCTTGTTCCGTCAGATATATGTCATTACTAGATTCAGGTTGCTCAGGATGGTTCATTTTCCATGGCAAAAACAACATGTTAGTTGTCATTATTGTTTGTCCCTTTTGCCATTGGCGCATATCATAGATTGGTTCCAGATTTTGACTTTTAGTGTCAACTGAGTCTGGAGTATCCTCTTGAAGTTGTGCCCTGTATTATTAATGTGCTTCCAATTCCTGGGTCTTCGGACTCATCATCAGGTATCATCCTTCCAATCAGCTTATTTGCTTTCAACTGAACCCCAGCTCATACTCTGGTTTAACACAATAACATTTTTTCCTTGTGCATATGTGATCCTTTATTCGTTTAGGTTTCTGACATTCCTTGAAACATGCCCATATTCCTTGCAGTTGTAACACTGAATCCTTACTTTTGCACTTACCTGGAGTACCTACATTTTACCTAGCCCCTAGCAACATTTAATTGCCCTATTGATTATCATACCCAGTTCCCTCTGTTAGTTCTTGGAGAATTTCTTGATTAGGCTCGACTGGTGGGTTTGATGATGTTCGGAGGTTGTTTGATTGGTTAGGTTTGTAGATTTTCTTGAAACGAGAGGGAAATTAAGCTATGAGTTTGTCAAATATCCTTTTCTTTGACTTTCCTCATCTTCAGTAACCGTAGCAGGTTCTGGATCATAAGTAGGAGCAGAAGATGTAACAATTGCTTTTCCTCTGTTTCTGGTAGACTGTTGCGTTCTGGTGGAGGAATATTGAGTGTTTTGAGTAGGATGGTTTGGAGGATGGTAAAATGGTTGTTGTTGAGCAACAAGTGCAAGTTGGATATAGCAGTACGGGCTAGTCTTTCAGTTCGTTGTAATCAATGACTTTCATCTTGTGTTGCTTCTAGAATGTCATAAGCTTGTGTTAGGTGACAGTTTCAGCTCTTGGCTTGCTTAACAAGTGTCACAAACCCTTGTGCATTCTGGTTGTGTTGAAGTAAGAACTGGACATTGACCTGATGATTAGTAAATTACAACTGATTCGGACCAGCTCATTCATCATCTTGTAAAACCTGAAGTAATACGATTCAAGTGATTCACCATCTCGTGATGTGAATTTTCCAAACTCCCAATATAAATTGGTTTCAAGATCTTGAACATTAATTGATTCACCTTGTTTCAACCTTTCAATGGCTTTCCACATTTCACATGCATTTGGACAAGCATCAACTGTGGAGTAGATATCGTTATCTATGCCTGTCGAATGATCTGAACGCTCAGCTCTCAGCATTCATTTGATCTGCGTATGTCATTGTGGTGAAACTTTTCTTTAAGTTACTTACATATACCTCTCTATCGTTGTTTCAGAACTTCCTTCAGCAACTGGAACTGTTTTCTCAGCCCATTGATATATGTATGGAGGATTTTGGAGAATATAGTGGATGAGTTCACGGTTAGGTTTTTGGTGTCAGTGTATCTCTTGATTCTGGTTTTCCACTGATACGTTAATTACCCGGGTGCTAACATTGGTGGACGATACTTTGCTACTCCGCATCCATGATGCATTATGAAGAGCATTCGATGATTGAGTTTGCAATTGGTATTTGAATTTGACATTGTGTTGTTGTAATGGATATCGGATCTTAAGTAGGTAAAAGTTGATTGTTGTTGTGGATTGGAAATCAATTATCGTTCAGGGGATTTTAAATCTTAGATTTTTTTAAAACCGAGAGATGAATCATATCTTTCAGGGTTTTTACAAAATCAAGAAAAAACCGGTGAAGATTTTGATTTGGTATCAGCCGAAAATTCCAAAAAAAAAAAAACAAAAAAAACTGAAAAATGTCAATAAATCATGGAAAATGATGTTTTTGGGCTTCGAAAAATCCTTAACCAGCTAAAGGGTGGTTACAGCGTGATCCGTCTCGTTTTTCTCTTCGATTTGAGAGGTCACAGGCCTAAAACGGACTTACGGATCAAAAGTTATGGCTGTTTTACTGAAACCCTTTTTGTCACTCAAATTTTCAAAAAAATTTCTCGTTCGATCGCTCGTTCGATCACGCTCGTTCGATCACGCTCGTTCGATCACGTTCGTTCGATCACGCTCGTTCGATCACGTTCGTTCGATCACGCTGGTTCGATCACGTTCGTTCGATCACGCTGGTTCGATCACGTTCGTTCGATCACGCTGGTTCGATCCCACTCGTTCGATCCAAAGAGGAAAACACTCGTTCGATCAAACAAAAAATGTCACTAGTTCGATCAAAACAGGAAAACCACTCGTTCGATCCAAAGAGGGGTAAACACTCGTTCGAATCAAACAGAAATATGTCACTAGTTCGGATCAAAACTGGGAAAACCCACTCGTTCGATCCAAAGAGGAAACATCTCGTTCGATACAAACAAAGAATGTCACTGTTCGATCAAACAGGAAAAATTCACGTTCGATCCATAGAGGAAAAACACTCGTTCGATCAAACAAGAAAATGTACTAGTTCGATCCAAGCTTGATATCCCTCGTTCGATCCTGGAAGCACGCTCTGTAGTTCGATCCTGCGTTTTTTTTTAAAGCTTATAACCAAGATTATGCACACGAAACGAACAAAAACAACAAAAAATACAACACGAAACAACACTTAGAACTAAACAATAAACTAAACACACACGTGGCGAATGATACAAATGTTATCCCAAAGTTAAATCCATACACTACATAATAAGCTACTCTAATAAGCAAAATAGTAAGAAAGATAGAAAGAAAGTCTGAAAGATTATTAGAGAGAAATAAAGAGATGGAGATTACACACACACTAAAAATGTGAAAAATGGCCTTCCAACACCTCTCATTGTGTGGAGGGGTTCTATTTATAGCCGCCTTCCCCTTTCGTCCTCCTCCCTTCCTCTTGAGCCATGCGTGGATTATGGGCTTTCTATATCTTGGGCTGGGCTTGGTCTTTTCTCGGGCTTTGAGCCGCTACTAGAAAATATTAGATTACAATCCAAGCCAAGTGAACCCGTCTAGCCTATTACAATACAAGACCAATTACGACTAATAAGACCGATAACATTCTTGTTCGACTTATATAAAATTAAGGCTAACAATATGTTATCGTTATGGGATTTTAGCTGGTAAGGAAGTTGATATCGGGTTAGATTTGGGGGGGGGTGGAAAACCATTACGTCCAACAGATATGTTACTTTACTCGTGGGATTTAGGACTTGATGTGTGTGTGGATCTGACTGGATCTTCACATTTGACGCAAACCGGGATGGTTGATTTTGTACCTAGTCGGGCCATAATTGGCGTTGGACAACGTAAATGCGGTAAGTATATGGATAAGTGTGCAGCTATTGGATATGCTTTTCTCCCATTTTCTTTCTCTTCCTTAGAGGAATTAGAGGTAGACGCGGTTGCTTTACTGAAGCGGATCCGAAAGTTCTCCATAAATCAGGACATCGGGGCACGAGCGGTTGTTCATATTTTTAATAGAATTAGCTTTGCTATTGCTAAAAAAGTGGGAGCCCAAATAGTATCTCGATTTCCTTTTAATTTTTTGTAAATCCTATGAATTTCTAGTAAAGTGATGTTATAATAATAGAAAAATAAATAATAATAAAATTATTATTATTATTATTATTATTATTATTATTATTATTATAATATAACTATCTCCACTATTTTTTTGTAAATATCCTATTTTTCTAATAAAATAATTTATAATAAAAAAAAAAAATGATGATGATGATAATAATAATAATAATAATAATAATAATAATAATAATAATAATAATAATAGAACATCGGCATAACGTTGTACGCAATACCATTGTTGACATTTGTTTCAGATCGAGGATTTCAGGTGGAAATATAAATGGATATTTGGGCTTGGTGGAGGGCAGGATCATACACTTTCGTCAGCTGATTGTTGTTTTATTCGATGGGACGGGGGGACTTGATGTATGGGTGGATTGATCTAATCCTATACATCCAATTTTTTTCATTAATTAAAAAAATCCACTTTCCAACTTCTTTTGTAAAAATAAAATATCTCACAAACCGTTAATTGTTACGCAAAACGAAACATACCATCGCGACGAGAATTAAGTCATCTTTCTATCAAGGGCAATTCTATATGCTTTCGACGAATTTTTTTTCAGTCACATCGTGATGGTGTATTTTTTGTCGCTTGACGATTTACCGTTTGCAAGATATTTTATTTTTTAAAAAGAGATGGAAAGTGGGTTTTGTATTTTGATGAAAAAATGAGTGGCTAGGATTGATTCATTGGATCTTTAGATAATTTTAAGTTTACATTGATCTCAACTCGGGGCACAAATAACATCTCGGCTTCTCACTAGCTTTTTTGTAAATATCCTAATTTTCTAATAAAGTGACGTTTAAATAAAAATAATGATAGTAATAATAATAGAATTAATAAAATTAAAAATAATAATTTATAAATATTGTGTTTTAATGTATAAAAATTCTGAATTACAACATAATTAAAAAAACTTTTTGTTAAACTTTTTATGTAATCTGAATTTTTTCACTTGATGTAATTGTAGTGACTGAATCAGCGCAAGCTAGGGGTCTGCACGGTTCGGTTTGGGTCG
This sequence comes from Tanacetum coccineum, assembly GCA_026074375.1. Classification (NCBI taxonomy): domain Eukaryota; kingdom Viridiplantae; phylum Streptophyta; class Magnoliopsida; order Asterales; family Asteraceae; genus Tanacetum; species Tanacetum coccineum. The sequence continues at coordinate 43,359 of BQNB010042558.1, forward strand.
GTTTTTGGCTAAAACCGAAACCGAACCGAAATATTCGGTTTTATAAAACCAAAACCGTTCGGTTTTTGGCGGTTCGGTTTCTCGGTTTTTGCGGTTCGGTTTTTTGGTTTTTTCGGTTTCAAACCGTTTATATTTGGTTGTGGCTAATTTATATTAATAAACTTATTTTACATAGAAAATTAGTTATTTTTATAAAAAAAAATTGTCAATATTAGCCTAATAATGTTTACACTAAATTATACATTATACACATATAACATAAAAGGAGAAACACACGTGATGTAAAAACAAAATTAACATAATAAATCATATATGCAACGATATATATTGTCAAGTAAAACACGTACACGACAAACACATATATAAAACATTTAATAATGCAATATATTAAATTTTCTTGCATATAAAATAAATATAAAGTTTAAATTTGATTTATTGTTTATTTATTTCTATGTTCATTATATATATTATTCTAAAATTGGTTTGGTTTGGTTCGGTTCGGTTCGGTTTTTACGGTTCGGTTTTTGACAAAAACCGAAACCGAACCGAAATTTTTCGGTTTTTGAAAAATTGAAAACTGAACCATCGGTTTCTAGTTTCGGTCGGTTTTTGAAAAATTGAAAACCGAACCATCGGTTTTTGAAAAATTGAAAACCGAACCATCGTAATGTAATATGAACTGCAATTCCTTACACCCTACCAACCAAACACGATTAGAATGTAATTCAGATTACAATTACAATGAATTCCAACGAACCAAACTCGCCTTATAATCAAATTAGATCTTCTATAAAAGGAGATTTATATTTGGAGAATTATAAGGAGATCGATCAACGTTAAACATAGAATTCGATCTACTATATAATATTTGAAAAAAAATCTCTTTATGCTTACTTCATTGTAAACATTTATTCTCTCTTTGTTTGACAAATGGCTTATTTACCTGAAGACCTAGTTCTCAAGATTTTTGCCAAGTTGCCTGCAAAACCCTTGGGGAGGCTCAAATGCTTATCGAAGCGTTGGAACCATCTGATTTCAGATCCTTACTTTATGAAATCGATTCGATCACGTCAAATGACACTTCTTGTGATCGATTCTTTTCACGCCATGGATAATAGAGATCATTCAGTAACCAAACTTTGTTCTCCCTGTGGAAACTCTAAGATTGAAGACGTCGTTATTGCTGGAACATTCAATGGGATAGTCCTTTTAATTTTCAAATATCGTCATGATAACGATAAGATGATCTTATACAATCCATGCACTGGAGTGTTCACGATAGTTCCTGATCCTGATCCTGATCCACCTTTGGTATCATCATCATCACGATCATCTGAGTCTTTCTCGTATGGATTTGGCTATGGTACAACCCCGGATGATCTAAAGATTGTGAGATTGGGAGCATGCTGTATGTCGAAGTCGTGTGAGGTTTTTAGTCTTAAAAGTGGGTCATGGAGCACACCTTCAGAGCTTATAATTAGGGACTATGCGATTTTTCAGTATGGGGGTACTTTTTTAAATGGATTTTTGTATTGGATTGCGTACAGTTTCAACGACAATCGCCTACTAGTAATGGCTCTAGATGTTAAGGAGATGGTATTTTCAAATATACAACTTCCTTGTTCTACAAAATTCGCTGATGGTTTAGATACATTGGATGGACGCCTTTGTGCTTTCATTAATGTTGACGAATATGGGTTATGGATAATGCACGAAGATGGTTCTGAGAATTCTTGGTCAAAAGTATGTATGTCGGGTATTGATATCAAAGAATTTAGCCCAATGTGTATATTAGATGACAGAAAAATCGTTATGTTGCAGGAGCCAAACCAGCTCATAATCCGTGACATGCTAAACGATTCGTCTATAAAGCTATACAAGGACAAGACGAACACTTTGAAACGCCGCGATCATTGGAGAACATATGCAATCAAATATGTAGAAAGTTTGATCTCACCATCCGATTTGTGTTCTACTTTGAAAAATCGCCGCGGCCATCATCGGAGATATGCTATCAAATATGCTATCAAGTCATTGTTCACAAGAAAGAAAAAATAAGCTCTTAAACTGCATTTATTATTGTTTGATTTTTGAAATCACAATAAAATATTATTTTTATTAGCGGACAATTATTTCAGAACAACTTAAGATGAAAAGATGAAAAATGATATTGGGGCGCAAAGAGTATGATGGTTACACTTTTAGTTTTACACTTTTTTGTTTACATCTTTTAAATCATATTTTGTCAACATCATTTGCTGTTAATCTTTCTTATCTGGTTATTGATCTGCTTGAAATCTTTGATATTGAGATATGTTTAAAGAAAGTTCTTTTGTGACTTGTGTGACTTTCTAATTTCTGTTATTTTGGTATTTTTTGTTCTTAAAGTTTTAGTTTTTTTTTTCCTTCAAACTTATACATAGCTTAATTGGAAAAACTAACATTTGTTATAGTTTTGTATCTCACAATTGCTACGGTACATTGGGTTTATTATAATTTTATTAGTAATGAACAGTACTTTTAATATTAAAATATTCTCATATGCTTCACACAATGTGCTTTTAATATTAAAACTAAATCTATGAAAATCTTTGTTTGAGGCATTGAGGTGCACTTCTTTAAAATCCAGCCTTCTAGGGTGTTTCTAATAAGCTTATTATATGCTTCTGCTCACAACATCCTAGG